>OMLF01043861.1:31541-50371 GCA_900302615.1 Holocentrus rufus
AGAGGTTTTTTTTTTTTTTTTTTTTTTGACTGACTCACTGAGTCCAAATGAAATACAGCTGTTTTGCAGACACCACGGTGCTCTGCCCCCATCCTTTTTCTCACTCTCAATTTCTCTTTCTCTCTGTCTGCCTGCTGCAAACTGGTGCTGCTCCATGGTGGTTAACTGAATAACAGCGATAAAGCTGAACTCCTGCAACATGCACCTTCCTGTGTCTGAGGCTCACAAACAACTACCTTAAAGACTGGGCTCTCTATTCGTGCTCCATATGCACTTTTGAGTACTTCTACACATTTACTCTGTAGTGCATCTGGCCGAAGAACTCTTTCTTTTTTTTTTGTGGGTGGGAGTCAACTTTTCAAAAATGATCATTAGTTGTGACAAGGTTTCCTCAACTCATAAATAACTATATAAACCATCAATTCAAGCAAAAACAGAGAAACTTAAAGAACTGGAGGTACAAGCTTTTCACCTGATAGCAGTACTATATAACATACAGTGTCCTCCACCATACCTCCTCTCCTTCTAGGCTTTTCTGGTATTTATTCACCTCTCGGGGATTGTCTGGCCAGAGTCCAGCTTGTTGATTGGGACGCCCTGGCCGCGCTCCAGTTTCGGAGCCCTGTGGCTCAGCGCCCCCCACACCCCCCCGTGCTCTGCACCACGCCAGTTGGGTTACCAGTGTGTTTTCACTTAACTCTTGATATGTATGTGTCAGCATGTTTATGTACTGTGGTATTTCATGCACAGACAGCAAGAGGCCACGATGGTTTTATGAATATGACACTTGACACTTATTGAGTAATGAGGTACATGAGGGGGACGTCAGTCAGGCCTGTTCAAATGGTATTTTCCAAAAAAAAAACAACAAAAAAAAATGCTTAGTGAGCTTGGAATCATAAGGTTCTTTCTTGTTTTTCTTTTATCAAAATTGAGTTATCCACTTACTTTGTATGTTTGAATGTTACTTATGCAGTCTGGTGTTATTTATTTATTTATTTATTTAAGAGTTAAAGATTTAAAGATTGACAGTCAAATCTTTGATGCTTAAATATCCCATAACTGCACTCCCCCCTGATAGAACCTTATAATTATAGTAGCCTGGCGGGAGCAGCTGGGAATGGTTTACAGCAACAGGACAACACTTATTATCAGATAAGTTGTCAGTCTCAGACATGAACACTGAAATTACTTTCAAATCCTTTACCATGATTGCCTCAACATTCTGCCACTTATTGTACCATGAAGTCCTGTGTGTTAAACCCCACAGAGCAGGCAAATATACTAGAATGTGCCATCAAAACATCTACTTTATGACCCACAGCTAATATTTGTATGGAAACCCAGTTGATTTATTAGCCTAGTGCAAACAAAGCAGTGATAGTTCCTCTGTTTGAGAACTTATTAACGGTTTTGTACAGAGAGACCACTGAAAATGTCTCACTCAGACCCATGTGCTACCAAGTTATTCTGTCTGTGGGTTAAACTCCCTGCACTCTGAGCTATTTTGGTTGACTTTGGTTACGATTTGACTGTCCCAGACAAAAAATTGACATTGTGGGCAGGAGCAGTTGTTCAGTGTGACAGGTTGGGGAACAGCTGATGATGTGATTATGTATTGAATATAATGCTTCAACAAAGTTCTGGCAGTGTAATAACCTTTGAGGCATGATCATGTGTGGTTAAGTTCTCGTTAAGACTCTATCATGCTCAGTAACCAGTAAGGACACTGCCAGCAATAATGATATACTGACCAATGTACGATAAATAAAAACCATAAAAGCTCAAAAAGAAGTCATTTCATAGCATAACGTTCCAACACAATTTGACAAGGTTTATATCAAGATGTGGACCTGGTTTTCATCACACAGTCTAGCAATAAAGATAAGGTTTGTGGGGGGCTTGAATAGCACTGAGCTAAAATCCCTCCACCATCCAGGACCTGAGCCCAGTGTAAACATGTTAACCAGTATTTCAGTCCCATGTTCTGAACCCTGCACCAGTCCCCAGTAATGATCAGCTTCTGCTCTGATCAGCAGAGGTGTAAATGGGTCGTCCCAGGTAGAAAAATCCTTATGTAAAACGTGCACGCTTGGTCTAAAAGTTTGTATGTTCCTCCAGGTTAATGCAGTTTTGCAGGGATGAGCTTTTGTGAAACATCAGGCATACAGAAAGTCAGAGTGACCCCTCTGGTTGTGACTGTGAGGATGTAGCTGTGCATCAGTGACCTTGCAACAACAAACAGCATATTTGGACAGCCCATTTACTAACACATGTGATCCTGCCACTCAGTGTGTTTAAAGTATGGTCCTTACTTTGATACACACAGAAATACCATGTCTGCCTTGCTCTTGACCCAGAGCCTCAGACTGCCGGCTGCTTGTTTACATGGTGTGATGTTGTGCCTTAAGCAGCATGTGGTGCGGCCCGGTGGGGGGCCTCTGATCGAGCTCTCCGAACATGAGGCTCTCAGTACACATAAGGACAGCAGTGGCCTGCATATCCGCGTCTGCGTCCGCGGCTGGGCCCCTTTGAGGCGGTCAGCCATGATGTTTTCACAGATGTGTGGGTGCAAGGCCGAGAGGCCAAACCCCCATCTGCCCCTCTGGTGGTCTGGCCCACCCCTGACCGGGAGGGAAGCAGCCTCCTATGGCTACAGATCCAGTCCCACCGCGGATTGACGTGACTGACCACAGACTAGCTGGTTAAGAGGACTGCGAAAGAGATAGAGCCAGGCCTCTGATACTGTGTGGAGGAGGAAGTCAAATGAGGATGTGAGTCCAGCTGTGGAATGTCTGGAGCTTCTCCTGATGGAAACAATACCCAGAATACCATGGGGCTTGTCCCTGCCAGCAGCCTGGTGCCTTAGAGAATGATGTTGCTTTCAGACATTCTCTGATATCAACAGAGAAGGTGGGTTACAGAGTCCAACATAATCACCTTTATATTGCTGTATTTGTTGGAGTGTAACTGCCTTGGTTCATTAAGAAACAGTGATGCATCAGCAGAAACTTCACTTTCATCAAAGGATGAAGAACTGGAAACATTACGGCAGCGCTCCAACTCTGGAGTCTCATCTGAATGTCACCTAAAATAGGAATTTCTTGTGCAATCTGTTGATCTCATTTTCACTATTCACAGCACCACATTGATGAACTTGAATTGACTTGGGTAAACAACCAGATTGCTCAACTTTACGGCTTAAAATACTTGGTGTGCTCCACATACGGCAAAAAATAAATAAATCCTCATTTCCGACTTTGTCCCCACCTGTGTGATCGTGGGGGGCACAACATATTTCAGTGATCTTTGAGCCGTGTAATGTCTCAGAAATACATTTAAATCTTGTTTGTGGATTAAGAGCAAGTCGGGATCTGGTTGTTATTAGCCCAACTGAAGTGTAGTCATATTTTTCTAAGGCATTAATGTTATTGCTCCGACTAAAACCATTGCTTTTGTCAGCTTTGTGTCTGGTATAGGATTACAGGTTTCCATAAATTCTCTCTCCCCGGGCAAATCTGATTAAAAGACTAGTCCGGCTACAGAAAGTGCTTTATTGCCTGTTGTGAGTATACCTGCTGCCCTCTCACTCTGCTTGCTAGAGGCCACTGGGTCAGTTTCCATGAAGTCAAGCAAACTTCCCCGCCATATTACAATCCATAACGTTTAGCATCCCGTCACATGGTGCTGGCAGTTTTCAAGGGGCTAGTTCCGGGCCAGCGAAGACGTGTAACGTGAACGGCTGACAGTTTCTGTGCACTGAGGTAGTTTGAGGTTGAATGGCGACGAGGAATGACAAAGAAAGAGAACGGTGCCATTTACTTTTGTTTTGGTCCCTCTGACGTATGGCCAACACATGTGCGGTTGTTTTTATTAAAAGAAGGAGGAAAAAAAAAAAGCTACTCTGTTTCATAGTGAGTCTTCTTGCCTATTCATGAGGGCAAATGTTTTCAATTGACACTTGGCTAAAGAGAGGCACAGCTTGTTCTTGTTCTTTAGCAATGCAGTACTAAGCTCAACGATGAAAAGAAAAAAAAATGTCATTTTTGAATGAAACATTTGGCAGTCTTTTATAAACTCTTTGTTCCAGTTACACAATAATTTACTTACTACTCATTTTCAACATTACATTCTTCCTTCATCTGCAGGAGCATAACCTGGAGCATTGTACTTTATGTATTGATGTTTAACACAAATAGTGTTGTGTGTTGCAGGAATCCAGGAGGGTACAGAGTGCACCAAGTGTAAAAATGACTGGGCACTGAGGGCTGCTATTGCACTGCTCTATGTGCTGTGTGCCCTGCTCACCATAGCAGTGGCTGTCCTTGGATACAAAGGTAAGGACCAAAGTCGAAGTGTCATATATAAATGTGTGTCACATGTTTTTCATAAGATTTCAAATGCAAACTTTGAGCTTACATAGACGGATTTCATAGCAGTAGTGGCACTGTGGAGATTCAAGCCCCAAATTGTAATTAAACAGTTGCCCTGTCTTCATGGAGTACAGTACATAGAGTACTAGACAGTATTAATAATGATATATCATAAAGGCAAAGCATCCTATAATAGGATAGTTGGATTTGCACCCACACCCATTAGATCTCAGGGCCGGTGCCAATGCAAAGAGTTAGGGCTGCAGAAAAGTTTTAGAAATATTCAGACCCTTATAGACCTAAAGGAGCATCACAGGACCCCCATGAGGATGCACATCCACTGAGTCTTGACTTCAGGACCTTAACCATCAGTGGGGCTCATGAAGGATCATACCTGATGCTCTAAAACATCACTGACATGGTTGTTTCACATGTGAAGCCGTGTTGTTGTTTGTTTTGTTGTGAGATTAATTGGCCATTATAAGTGTCATCATCATCAGTGGAGGGATCCTTCATTTGACTTGTGTGTATCCACTATATGCATACATGCCATCTAAAAGAAGCTCTGTAGTCAATATGCAATCATATAGGTTTGGTTTCCAAGTTACTGCCAACGCAGTGTAAATTATTGAATTTGAAGGGTTATATTTCACAGTTATTATTCATGGGTTCATCATACTGAGGTATGTGTGCTAGGAAGTAAAAATGAGAATTATTGGCTTAAATTCCTAACTGACACATCAGAATCTCTCTGTCTCTCTATCTTCCTCTTTCTTTCTGGTCTGATGTTCGTCGAATAGTCACATTACTGGCAACAGAGGGAAAATCTACATCCAACCAAGTCGGGAGAGATCAGCCTGTCTAAGATTTACCACTTGAACAGAGACTCCCTTGACACAATTCATTGTTTACTCTCAGTCGAGTTGCTATTTTTCAGAGCTTAACGAAATCCTGAGATAGGAAACACATTTCTTATGCAACATCGTACGTGTTGCAATGTTTTTACTATTCTCAATCAATCCTAAAACGAGCTGTGTTACATAGACACAGAAACTATTCCACATATTATCTCAATGGCCATCATCATGGAATGTATTTTGTGTATCGTCCCAGCTTAAGCATGTCCAAACAGATCATTATAAATTAGCCTGCAATGAAGAAACCAAACTGTGTGCCTGTTCTGTGGTCACAAGAGAATAACATAGGTTGTCATACCTGTCAAAGGATCCGTGAGCAAAATGCTGAGCTCTTACATGTTCCAGAGGCACTAGAACCTGTCTGACCACAGCCAGTGGGCAAAAAACATTTATTCCTTAAGGGATGACTAAAACATATTTAGAAATTGCTCAACAAGTTGAGATCATGCCTTGTCAGTTCTGTCTGTATTGTTGCAGGAGGCACTTGATGCTCTTGGTTAGCATGGAGTCCATGTGATTTTGATGGTTTGGGTCTAATGTCTACCAGATGACCATGCAGCGACCACCCTGGCTTAACAGCTCAGAGGAGATTTTATGGCTTGGTAGCAATTTGTTGTCTCATGAACCACAGGTTGACTCACAAATGGCCACAAGTGTCCAAAATGGTTTGATTTTGCAAGAAACCAGTGGAAGCTGGGCTCTGTGTCTTCTATTTTTGCTCTAGAGCGTATGCACACAGCACCTACATCCATAGCTAGTTTAAATACAACTCTCTGTGCCTGCCCTAGATGCTTGGCACTGATTCATGTTGTTGAATGCTTCCTGGTTGGTGCTTTGCCTCCCCTATCCAGCTGGTAAGCTTCAGTTTCACAACGATCCGCTAAAATAACTTTGTGTAATCTTACATGCTGTCCAGTTATGTTGAATCAGAGCGTGTTCAACTATTGCTTCATTGTTCAGGGAAAATGCAGGTCAAATAGAGAGTAGGCTTACCTATGCATGCTCTTGGACATTCTGCACAGCTTCTCTTGGTCCTGCAACATTCGAACAGCATAATCTGCAAGGCCTAAGGTTGGGTAACTGCCTTATGTGGCTCATAACAGGGGTCATAGTATGCAGCCAATAAGCCCTATTTAAAATAGCAACCTTATACAACTCATAATACCCTGTATTCTAATACAGAGAAAAGTGGGGTGGATGGAAGGAAGGAGGGGATATAGTGTGTAAGACAGAGTGTGAAAGACATTTACGTTTCACATTTTGCTTTAGGCTTTTTACTGACACAGTTATCCAGGTCAACCTTCAAGGTGTGCATAGGCTTGATCAGATTTACCAAATATTTCTGTCCTCCCAAAAATACAAGTTTCCCCTTGCTCCCCATGGTTGACCATCAGCCCTTTGAAACAGGCTCTTGTGCTTTTGTTTGTCCTAAGAGCATGTTTTTGTTTCGTGTTTGCCAAGTCTGGAATGATAACAGCAAAGGCCTAGGATGTTTTTCATTCAGTTTTTTTTTTTTACTTCTAGACACCCCCATACAGATAGAAAAATACAACATCGAGAGGGGCATCTCGCTGCAGATGTGGGGAGAGAAAAAGAGGAATTTTGGTGAAACCACAGTTTAAGTGTTCTAGTGTGGTATTTATCATGTGTTTGTAATTGCTTAAAGTCATCAAGTGGAATTTATGAATGTACTCAGCTAAATCCTGGTGAAAACGAAGATTCAATTCGGATAACAGATAAACAGCTGCCCAATTACAATAAACTTAGGAAATTCATGACCCTATCCAACACTGCTTTCAAAGTTGGTTTCCCCTGAGTGTTCATGTATGCGCTGGAGAGGTAAGAATACACTAGCACCCTCTACTGTTCAAAACCAGCGTGACTGGATACTCTGAGCTCAGATTTACATTGTCATAACTTTAGGAGATTCAATTTGTGCCTATGGAACAAAGGAACATCCAGGAATAATATAACAATCAGTTAAATGTGTGGGTTGTTCTGTCTGTCTGTCTATCTATCTATCAATCTATCTTTCTGTCTATCTATCTGTCTATCTATCTATCTATCTAGTTACACTAGAGATACCAACAGAAAGAAAAATAGCCATGCACACAGACAGGCAAACAGAGCAACAGCAACACAGACTGAACAACACAGGACCCCCATAGAACCCCATTGAAACTCATAGTTAATATAAGGCTGCATTCCAGAGGAAATGCATTTCCTGTGTTAGTGTCTTGGTGTCTGTAATGGTTGTGTAAGAATTCCTCTTACAAACAGTAATATATCAGCTTCATAATACCACCAGTTTCATTGGATCTTTTTTTCTGGAAGTGTTTCTATTTAGCATTAAATAAAGTCAGTTGTTTGCCACATTAAGAACGCCTTCTCCTCTGTTTTCTCTCAGTGGTTCAGAGAATGGACAATGTGACAGAGGGTATGCAGAACTACGGAGGGAAGATCATTGCTGTGGAGACAGACTTAAAGAAACTAGGTGAATCAAATTCACAAGATAATATTTCAAGGACGGGTGTCTTTTTTTCTGTTAATATTGATAATATTCATTGTTTTCTGTATAATCTTTTCAGATGATCAGGCAGGGGAGAAGTCAGATAATGCCACCAGTGAAATCCAGACTTTCAAGTCAGACCTTCAGACTTTACAGAGCCAACTGAATGACATTGCCCTGAGGGCAACTAATAACAGGGCTATGCTGGACGAACTTCAGACAGCAGGAGTGGACATGCAAAATGGCCATGTCTCATTGCAAAGCATTCTGGATGGCAATGCCGCTTCACTGCGTGGGGTCAACCAGACCCTGGCCTCCTACAGCAGCATGATCGACGACCTCCAGACAGGCACCGCACGGCTCCAGTCGGACCTGCAGGGTCAGGTCAATGTGCAGGGCCAAGCCCAGGTGAGCATCAATGCCCTGAACATCACCCAGGCCCAGCAGCGCAATCTGCTCAGCAGCCTTCAGAAGACGGTGGAGGATGCAGGTCAAGCTGTACAGAAGCTAAAGAATGACTACCAGGGTCTGCAGCAGACAGCTAGACAGACACGGGCGGACACAGACTGGCTTAAGGAGAAGGTGCAGAACCTCCAGGTGCTGGCAGCCAACAACTCAGCTCTAGCTCGGGCCAATGGGGATACCCTGGAGGACATGGGGGCTCAACTGAGCTCGCTGGCCAACCAGATCCAGAACACCTCAACCCTCACTGAAGGACATGACCAGAGCCTGCGTGAGCTGATGGACCACCAGCGAGACCATGATAATAACACCTCGGTCAAGTTTGATGAGATGGAAGCAAGATTAGACCGACATGAGAGTGACATGGACCGTGTGACTGGAAATGTGAGCTTTTCCTCGCAGCTTCTTGGTGCCATCAGCTCTGACTTGAACGGCCTGAGGTCCTGCGCTGAGACAGTGATGCGCCACTCAGACCTGCTGCTGGGACTGAATGGGAGTGTGGCGGAGGCCAAGGCAGATAGCAATGAGCTGCGCGCCCAGCAGGATGAGCTCGCAGCTAGGCTGGACAGAGAGGTCAGCAACCTGTCTGTTATCATGGAGGAGATGAAGCTGGTGGACAGCAAGCACTCACAACTCATCACAAACTTCACCATTCTGAAGGGTAAGAACAGGAGATTTACCTGGGCTGGATCCTGGAGCATACTGAAAATACTTTACAGCACAAGAGTATTTACAATTTCACAATTAGAATTACTAAAAGTGCAGTAAATGGATTTCTGTGTACAACAGAGATCTACTAGAGCTCATCAAAGGTTGTCCGGATCATTCACCTGCTGTTATCATGTTTCAGGTCCTCCAGGTCCAAGGGGCTCCAGAGGTGACAAGGGACCCCAGGGCCCAGTGGGCCAGCCAGGACAAAAGGGTGATAAAGGGGATAAAGGGGTACCAGGAGTGCCAGGACCTAAAGGAGAGAAGGGTGCTGCTGGACCCCCAGGGAGCCCAGGTCTTAAGGGTCTACCTGGTCCTCGGGGTGCCCCTGGGCCCAAAGGGTCCAGGGGATCTGGAGGTCGGCCCGGGCCTGCTGGTGAGAAAGGTGAGCCCGGGACCTCAGGACTCCCCGGCAGGGATGGACAACCAGGGCCCCAGGGAGCACAAGGGCCACAGGGGCCCAGAGGACAAGCAGGGCCTCCAGGGTTGGATGGGCCTCGTGGGCCTGTTGGACCCATTGGCCCCCCTGGTCCTCCAGGGCTACCGGGACTACCTGGGCTCCCACCGCAACCTCCTCAGCCTCCGCAACCTCAGCCTCCTCAACCTCCTCCACCTCCTCCACCTCCTCAACCCGCTCAGCCTGCTCAGCCACCCCAACGCCCAAAACCACCTCAACCCCCAAAACCACCACAAGAACCACAGGCCTCTGTGTCTCGGCAGGTCCAGCCTCCTGTTGCTACCACCCCAGTGCCCGGTGAGTAAAATAATAAGATATGGGTGGAGTTTGACACAAAACACACACTCACTTCAGCTTTAATACTTAATGATCAAAATTCTATACATGTAACCAGGGTAACGAAGGGGGGCTTTTTCTTTGATTTTACTTGTACATTGTAAAACACAATTAATTGTTTATTTCAGGGTGCCCTCCCCAGTGGAGAGGGTTTGGAGACAGCTGCTACTACTTCTCCTCGGGCTCTCAGAGACTCAATTTCGATGAGACCAATGAGTTTTGTTCTAACATGACATCATCTATGCTCATTATCAACAACAATGAGGAACAGGTAGGTCAAATTAGACTAGGGTGGTGACATTAATTCCCTTATTGACTTAAACCTCACTTGTAAAAGCTCAAACAAATAAATTTAAATGGGCGGTGAATTACTTGTAAACTGATTTTCTTGTTAAATGTTTGTTCCTATTAAGCAATGGGTGAGAAGGCAGATTGCAGGAAAAGGTTACTTCTGGCTGGGCCTGACTGACCGGGAGGAG
The DNA here is from genome assembly GCA_900302615.1 of Holocentrus rufus. Taxonomy (NCBI): domain Eukaryota; kingdom Metazoa; phylum Chordata; class Actinopteri; order Holocentriformes; family Holocentridae; genus Holocentrus; species Holocentrus rufus. Next base: position 41,783 of record OMLF01043861.1, read on the forward strand.
GAAAATGTCTGGAAGTGGGTTGATGGAACCATGCCCACTTTCACGTGAGTTAATCAGTTGGCCTGAAAATTAATTGGCTGTCCATTCAAGTTTTAGATCAGTTAATTAGCAAATGAATGAATAAATCAATCGATCATGTCAATCTGATGTTAAATTTCATTCATTGCCTCAGTTCAAATTAACAAGTTCCTATAAATGTGAACAGTAAATGCCTTATGTGGTGCTAAATTTTTATATGTATTGTCCTTTTGGTTACTGTTTCAGGAAGTGGAAGCCTGGCCAGCCTGATAACTGGGCCCATGGCCATGAAGAGGGCGAGGACTGCGCTGGCCTCATCCACGAAGCCAACTGGAATGATTTCTTCTGCACTGACCGCATCGGCTTCATCTGTGAACGGACCTCTGACTGTCAGTAACTTCTGAGGGCAGAATAGTGTGTGTGTGTCTGTGTGTGTGTGTGTGAGAGAGAGAGCAAGAGAGAGAGAGAAAAAAGAAAGAGAGAGAGAGATGTTTGTCATAAGTAATCCTTCAGATGATTTTTCAGACATCACTAGCATGATCTTGGCACAACTTTGAAGGGTGATATATTTTCACACTATGCTCCAATGTTTAAAAATGACACTGATTGGCCTAATGGAGCAACTCTAAAGGTCAGAGTTTGAGTCACTACTGATCCGATTTTGAAATGATGCATTTTGGCAGAGTGTTCTGGCATATGGCCTGATACGGACATAATTAAAATTAGAATGAAAGGTCAAAACTTTCAACTCAAATGCAATATTTTAGACACCACCAGTCCAATTCTGATGGAATTGAAGGGATTTGCATTTTGTTAGTGATTGGCCCAAAGAGTGTCTGCATCATTCGGAGGAGAAAACATGTTTATACTGTAGCTGTGTCATTTTGAGGGCTGCACATTCCCATATGATTATGTAACTACATTGTTATTCCAGTTCTTATTATATCAGCCTGTAAAACAGATGTGGGTGTAAAAAACATATGTTTTTTTTTCTCTCTCTACAGTGAAAGTTCCAGTTTTATAGCATCCATCGATCAAAATGTGACCCATCTCTGGGAAAAGCTGAAGAGGAAGAGATGCTATGAAAAAAATGAAGGACATGAGGAGGAGCTCTAGATTACTAGAGGACTCTGATAAAGCACCTCCCAGCCTGGTCGAGCATCACTGAGACTAGGACTGGTCTTTGTATCACTGTTGCAAAAGACACCACAGTACGGCGCCAAGACAGAGAATGCACGAACCCATCCCACTGATGTATTGATACAGTATTTGTACTGGTGGAAACGTAAGGTAGTCTTTTAATCAGGCTATGCTAAATCTTTCTTTGCTGCAGCCACTGTTGTACAGTTGTTTGTGTAAATAATATTTCACAAAAGACAGAATTTCATATTTTGATCTTATTGTTTTACCTGTTGACTGTCTCCTGAGTTTTGACACTACAATCTCCATATAAGAGAATTATGTTGTTAATAAAGTGGTACTATTTTTATACTGTCGCAGATGAAGTTCACAGATTCAGCACTATGTTGAGAAATAAGCTCTAGAAAAAATGTCACATTAACACCTCTCCCCCCACTTTCAACAAATGGATGCAACTCCAAAGCTATGAAGGCAAAGCTAGTGCAAATGTCAAAAAATAAAGCATTTTTTCTTTTCCTCTGGAGAGTGGAGGCACAAAGTGAGCAATGCTGCTGTTTTATGGTGAAAGGACAATATCCCTTAGACTTTAGACTGCCAGTGCAAAGCTCATATAAGCCATACATTAACAATATGTAATTTTTGTGATGTAGCCATCATAAGGTGATTTGTTCATTATGCCAAATACAATATGTAAAAGATTTTTACAGTTTTATATTTTGCATAGTTTTAATCAATTGTTATTGCTGATTGTATGATTGACCTTTGTAAACCAATTCATATTATCATTCGCAAGGTACTGAGATTTTAGGCAGGTTTTTAATCTGCCTCAAGGCTCCTTGTGCCTCCTGTAAATTACCAGGTTTCCTATGGATCAGGCCAGATCACTTATAACAATAAAATGGGAAGTAAAAGGTGTGTGGAGTCAATGCTTTTATTTTCGTTACTTAAAAATTACTTAGAATGCATGGCATGGCATGAAGTTTCCAAAGACAAAGTATATCTTCTTCGCCCATTGCATACTGATTGCAGAAAAAGAAACTCTTTTAATTATCTTTTAATTAGTTGTTTACCTTTGATACAAATTGGCCTGTTCACATTTGCATCCTCTGATTGTATTAATTCCCAGTTGTGGGAGTATTATGTGAAAAGCCATCAAAGAGTTACACAACACGATGAGGTAGCGTCATGTGATCGCCATCACCTGATGATGACATGTTATTTTTTACGGCAAGGGCAATTTGACTCTAGTACAGGGTTCAGTCGACTAGTGTATAGCTAAAGCGAAATACATTAGCAGGTTTATGTCAGTGAACTTATAGTTGATAGTGCAGTATGTCTACACAGGACCGTGCCCAGGATTACCCATAATGCCTCGCTTGTTGCCGTCTGGCAAAGGAGTGACTGTGTAGAATCTGTTAGCCATCAACATCTGACATTTATGAAGTTAACGTTACTATGCATTTGTGTTGTATGAAATAAAAAGGCAAAGGGAAAGAAAAATCAAAGGAGGCGGCGGAATCTGTTGTTGTCAACACATCAGCAATGCCTCTCTTCACGACAAATCCATTTGACCAAGATGTTGGTGAGTTGAGAAAGCTAGTTGCTAACGTTAGCTCTAGCAAGCTAACTTAGCTGTGATCAGCTATCTTTGTTTGTGTTTTCCATCTCTGTCGAGCCTTTACAGTCTATGGTCGAGCCATAGACAGTCGACCTATTTTGCTGATGTTAACATTACCAGGCTATTTTTTAGTCTGTACAGCATAGCTGCCAAAAATGTCATAAACGGTTGCACTCCCTGACAGTTTTCCAAATGTGTGTTTTACCTGTGTTTTGTAAAATGACCCGGCTAAGTTAGCCAGTGTGCACAGATGGCCAGCTAGCTTGCAACGCTAGCTTATGTGGAGGTTTAGCAGTAACTGTAATAGCCATCCAAAAGCCTTGATAACGTTAGCTCTTTTCGCTAACTTGATTTAAGACTTCTTCATAATATCTGTTCTGTAAATTATTTATTATGTATAAGATTTATCTTTAGGCTAAGTATGTTCTAAAGAACTTGAGGCAACTGTCAGTTGTCAGTAAACTGAAGTATCCCATTTAGGTTATCATCTCCTTTATGTACCCTGCCCATCATCTGTTGTCTGAGCCATCTAATGAGTCATTCATATCGCACAATATTACTAGAAGTGAAAGTGGTTGCGGTTGTGTTTGGAACCATAATCCCGTGCGCTGTTTCCTTCCCGGTCTTGATGTTATGTGGAGCGGTTTACCACTTCATCAGCCTGTGTCACTCTGAAGTGTGTGTCTCTGTGGCTTTGTGCAGGTGTCTGTTGTGTTCCACATGCATGCTGCAAGAAATTTGTCTAAGGATGTAATTCTATATGTCACACAGACCAGTTGTGTTGCAGCAGACTTCAAGCTCTCCATTGACACCAGCTGTTGTGTTTCTTTCCTACAGAGAAGGCAACCAGTGAGATGAACACAGCTGAGGACTGGGGCCTCATCCTGGACATCTGTGATAAGATAGGGCAGTCTCGCACTGGGTTAGTTCAACTGATTTCACACTGTGCTGCTTATTATCTGAGGCCACAACACTGCAGCAGTGTTTTGCCAGTTATAAGACATTCATTGAAGTTCACTTTAGGGTTTTCTCAATTGGGCAACATCTCAGATTTGGAGTTAGAGCCACTGTCCTAAGACAAGGGCACAAGAGAAGACTTGAGATAAATAGCTTAAGATAAACATGTTAATGTTCGTTGATGAATTAGAGGTAAGCCAGGTGCCTGGCTAAACAAATCTACTGTAAGTCTGTCTTGATTATTTCACCTCAGAGAGTTGGCGTTTGTAAACCTTTTGTCTCTGTGTTTGTTTCAGGCCGAAAGAATGTCTCCGCTCTATAATGAGAAGAGTAAACCACAAGGATCCTCATGTGGCCATGCAGGCACTGACTGTAAGCAGAATGTCTGTAATGGGTGTAACTGTATGTTTGCATGCAGGAAGCGCCATGTAGTCTAGCCATCTAATCTTATTTAACCCATCAATGAGCTGTAAGTTTGTGTTGTTGCCAAATTAATGCTAGAAGTGATATCCTACTATTATTGAAATGATTTAAAAGAATTATTTGTACCCATTCTACCCACAGTTACTTGGTGCTTGTGTGTCAAACTGCGGGAAAATATTCCACTTAGAGGTGTGCTCCAGAGAGTTTGCCAGTGAAGTCAGCAACGTCTTAAATAAGGTATGTCGTCATTGTAGCATTCAGTCATCTGTAGTGCAAAATTATCCAGATAAAGCCCATAATGACTGACCCTGGTCACTTGAAATCACACCATACTGCATCTAGCCCGTTGTTCTCATAATTTGTCACAATATGTTTGTGCCCAGGGTCACCCCAAGGTGTGCGAGAAGCTGAAGGCTCTGATGGTGGAGTGGGCAGAGGACTTCCGCAATGATCCCCAGCTCAGTCTGATCTCAGCCATGATCAAGAATCTACGTGAGCAGGGTGTCACCTTCCCCGCCGTGGGCTCCCAGGTGGGTGTGCTTGGTGAAATGGACCGAAATTCTCAAGCTTGAGTTTTTTATCTGTGTCAGAATAAAACACCCTCCGTGATTATTGACATTATTTTTTTAATCGGGAGAGGTGCATTTTTTTGCATAAAGGAATAGTCCACCCCAAAATGAAAATTTTGTCATTATGTACTCATGCTCATGTCAGTTGAAGTGCTGCTGAAATATGTGTGACAGTATAACAAACAGTGAATTAGCTTGTGCAGCTACTGTACATTTCAGTCTTCTCCAAGCAGCTGGACTTAATAGAGAGTTTCTTCCAAGTTCCAAAAAGGGCACAAATGTGATCATAAAAGCTCAATCCAGCCATAACCCATAATAAAGTGGTCTAAAAGGTAGACAGTTCCAATAAGTCCAGTAATATCTTTTTAATTTTTTGTGAACTATTCCTTTAAGCAAGTAGAAACAGATTTTAGCCTCTGCTTCACAGTTGTATATTGTTGGATTACTGAAGTGTCGGATAATCACTGTTTATAGGCTGCAGAGCAAGCAAAAGCAAGCCCAGCGTTAGTAGCAAAGGATCCCTCCACCACAACAAACAAAAAGGAAGAGGAAGACTTGGCCAAAGGTAAAGAAACTTCAGATGAGAATTTGAAAGTATTTGTCGGTGTCTTAGATTATATTTATACACAACAGAAAGGCAAACACAAGTTCTTCAGTCTTAAATTTCACTGCGGAAGTATTTGATCACAGTTATTTTCCTCAAAACACATGCAGTTTTTTTTTTATTTGCATCCCCATAATCAAATCACAATTTATGCATTACAGCGGTTTAGCAAGGTTGAAGGACTTTTAAGGACACCTACATATCTCTGTTTGTGTGCAGCCATTGAGTTGTCATTAAAGGAGCAGCGTCAGCAGCCGCAGACGTCTCTGTCGAGCCTCTATCCCAGCGCCTCCAGCCTGCTCTCCACACACAAGTCCGACGGCAGGAAGGTCCGCGCCATCTACGACTTTGAAGCTGCCGAGGATAACGAGCTCACCTTCAAGTCAGGAGAAATCATCACCATCCTGGATGACAGGTGAACTTTTAAATAAAACACAAACACACACACTGTATAATGAGATTTCAAGTAGCTCAGAGTATTCATGGCAGCCGGGTGCGATACAATTGTATTGCGACCCATTGCAATATGATACATATTGCGATAAATTGCAATACTTTACATAAGTTATTGAAAATCCAAAAATAGAGCTGAGAATATAACTCACTGAGCTAAAATATATATGCCATAACATCATATAAATTGTTTTATTTACATTTATCATATTTGTGGCGGCCCACCACAAATAATACGACTCACAGTGTCGGAGCTCATGAGGAGTACGTGAATGCAGCAGCGGTAAGGAGGGAGGAAGAAGTTCGCATTAAACATTAAAAGTTTATTTGCTGGCCATAGCTTCATCATGGTATCCCCCGTATATAACCGACAGCTGCGACACCGACATGAGCGCTCGGACGCACTGCAGTTTATAACCGACGCTAGGGTTTACCAACACACATGCTTGCTCTCTCTCCCCATAATAATCTATACAATCTTTAGTGTCTCCTGCACCTGGAAGACCACATTTCGATAGCGGGTGTTTGTAATTTCCTTTCCATATCTAAGGGTGCCCTTGTTTTTGGTTGCAGTGACCCCAACTGGTGGAAAGGGGAAACATACCAGGGAGTGGGGTTGTTCCCCTCTAACTTTGTCACTGCTGACCTCACCGCAGAGCCTGAGATGAGTGAGTATACACGACCGCATACCGCCTTCCATCCACTTATGTCATCTCCGGTTCCGTGATAGCCCATTTAAGTCCATTAGCGATATTGCTTTATTGATCCCGCAGTGGGAAATACCTTCATCACTGAAACGCTGCTAGTGAAGCAAATACAAACAACAGCACAAGCAGGGCACTGGTCACATAGACTGAAAGGAATATATGGATAACATGCAGTAGATAACAACCAGTGCTTGTGATCTGCCATGCTTAATTGCATCAGGTCTTATCTTTCCTCTACTTTGTCTTGCAGTGTTTGTTTACAGTTGTGTTGTTTCTTGCTGCTTCTCTGACTGTCCCTTGTCATCCACAGTGAAGACAGAGAAGAAGTCAGTGCAGTTCAGCGAGGACATCCAGGTGGAGACCATAGAGCCGGAGCCAGAGCCTGTATATATAGATGAGGTAATGAGCCGAGCAGCGTTCCCAACTGAGCTTGCTGAACCTCATAACATTGTCAGTCTTGCATTAATAAATGAAGAGGTCTGTTCCAAAACGGGATCTGCCATTTGAAAAACACCCGCTTCTACAAAATGATTTACAGCACAAAATTGAAACAAATTACAGTGCTCCTTTTGTCCTCATATGACAAAATGATGTAATGATTACACAGTCAAGTTCTTCTATATTTTAGGAAGATGAAGTGACAGACGTCTAGGAAGTATTTTTGTTTTGATGTGTTAGCATGAGAAAAAATGAGTTCCTCTCATGCAGTGAGAGAGCACCAGCTACAAAAACCCTGTTGAAATCTTTCAGGAGAAGATGGACCAGCTACTGCAGATGATCCAGAGTGCAGATCCCACAGACAACCAGTCAGACGCAGTTGAGTTACTACAGTTGGAAGGTAAGCAGAATTTAGCTTTGAATTCAGCTTTAGTAAACCTCATACGGGCAAGGAATTTAGAAGCAAAGTGCGTGTAAGCATAAGTGAATGAGAGTGATACAAACACAGGAACATGTTTATGTTTTTCATACCGAATTGCTTGGAAAGATGGAAGAAGGTTGAGTAGTGATGCCTTAAATGAAAGATGCAGCATAACAGAATTTTGTGTTTCTCAGGTGCCTGCAACCAAATGGGACCTCTCATCGACCAGAAGCTGGAAGATATAGACAGGTGCGTTGTGCAGTCATTACATCAGATATTTTGCCTCACCCATGTTGCCCGTAGAGAAACACATAAGCCAATTAATTCCATGCTGAGACACTGGGATTATAAAAACAAGACTGTGCCCTCAGGCGCCATTTTGAAACAGCCTTGGGCAGTAGATTCTTGACCAACAAGACAAGACCCCTGTTTCTTTGAATGGGGCAATGCCTCTATCTAGCGTTCTTATGTAGGCATTGTCATTTGCTGCATATTTAGGGGCACTATCAAGTTCTATAAATTTGTTCTGAAGGACATTAGGGCCATGCAGATAAGATTACCGCATTCTGTCTTGCAGCAGCCCATGTCGTTGCAGTGTTAGAGTATTAAATGGAAGGAAGCTCACTATCTTTATAAATGTTTCTTACCAGGAAGCACTCGGAGCTGTCAGAGCTGAATGTGAAGGTAATGGAAGCTCTGTCTCTGTACGCCAAGCTGATGAATGAAGATCCGGTCTACGCCATGTACGCCAAGCTGCAGAGCCAGCAGTACTACATGCAGCAACCTGCCAATGCAGCCCAACAGGTACGGTCAACTTGTCACGGGTAGTTAAGTGTACTGGTGGTGAAAGAGAATGAATATTAGTCCTTTGGATTCCGTTGGCAACGTCTGGTGGTATCTTTGTGAGGTCTGTAGCTTTCTTGCCTCTGCAGCAGGGGAGTGTCTTGTGTCCCTAGACAAGAGATGTTGAGCTTGATAGCTTTTGGTGTTGGAGATATCTCTTGATCCAAAAGAAATCTGAATCTGTATCCAATGGAAATACAGAAATGCTAGATCTAGAAGCGTAGTGAGGCCCCCTGAATGGAGAAGCCTCTTTGCCCGAGTGTCTAGGTTCAGTCAGCCATGGGTGGTCATGCCCATCTCCATAATCAAGGTTGTGTCTCTTGAACTTCTTGATTCTGATGTTTTGTTTTGAAATTCTTGGTGGCACTTTTTAATGGTAGATCCCAAGGAATCTATCA
>OMLF01043862.1:0-14886 GCA_900302615.1 Holocentrus rufus
TAGTAGTAGTAGTGGTAGTTCAATTATTTTGCATAGTGTACTTCTGTCTGGGCCAACATAAGGTGCTGCTACCCGCTGGTGAAAATCCAAGAAGCCTGTATCACGTTTAAAAGGTTGAAAAACACGTGCCAGCCAGCGTGCATGATGCATGTGGGTATATTGTGGCTACACAACAGCAGCTGATTTCACTGATGACCTCACCTTCAAGCAGAGAGGAGGTACTAATTAGCTGGTGTGGTTTTTGGTTGGAATAAAAACCTGCAGACTCTCGGCCTCCCACGGCACATGGTTGCCCACCCCTGTGTTGTCCTGTTGTGGTAATGAAGCAGCTATCCACCCAATCATGACAGGCTGGAATGAATAACAAGCACTTAGCACTGAGAGCGCTGATGGACATGAGACTGAAACATGCCGCCTCACGGGGATGACAATTTGTTGAATAAAAGACCATTAAGAAAGTAGATCTTGGCCCTGATGTGCAGCTATTGTTGGTTTAGCTAACAAATTATGGACAGACTGCCAACAAAACCACTGAAGAGCAGTGTTTAAGGTCTAGCTTTTGGCTCTACAAGAATGAATTACTTCAATGGAAAAAGTTTTAAGTCCTTATAATCCTACTTGAGTCACTTTTGTTCTTCTTCAGGTATAAACAAAATTTCTCTATGAAGAGTACATAATAGATTATGTTTAACTTGAGATTTTTCATTTTGTTTATGTATAAGGACAAACAGACAAACACACAGACACACATATAGATAGATAGATAGATAGATAGATAGATAGATAGATAGATAGATAGACAATTATAATCTAAGAACTGAAACAAAAAATGATGATGATGTAATTTTTTGCTGGGGTCTACTCTGGGGTTTCTTATGTCTGGAAAATAGGTTTGTTGACCAGGGAATGTCTTTAGTATCATAACACATCACGCATTTTACCTTTAGCCAAAAATTGCAGCTCCTGCTATTTAGATCACCATGTTGCAATTTCAGTATTTTGAATAATTGTTTGGCTCTAAGTATTAATCGAACAAAGAAAGAGAGGGTATAGAGTATGTGTCTGTATATTATTTTTGCAAAGTTATAATTAGCCTAAAATATTTGATTTAGTCTGCAAGGCTGATAAGGATGTGTGCTAAGCCCATTAGTCACAGAGCAATCATGTTTTACTGTCTCCAGGCTAATTATTGGTTTATTGTGCCTCCAAATTTCAAATAATTGCTAGCATACCATATATCAGAGTTGCCCTTTGGTCTTTAATTTTTAGTTTGACAGTTTCACAAATGATGTGAAAATAATAAGGCACACTTTAATAAGTTAGGACTCCATGTTCCCCCTGGCTATGGTATAATTGTATCCCATAGCCAGAAATAAGTAAACAATAAAAGCATATATGTTAGAGTTTCTTCCAGCACCCCATGTTCAAAGACACCCATATGGCTGCATCAGGGTAAAGGAGAGTTTTCCCTTTAAATTGGAGGGAATTAGGACCCAGCGATGACTGAGCTCTGGAAGGGGACAGTGGAGTGTGTGTCTATTTGAAAGAAAAAAAATCACATACAACACAATGTGTGACAGTCACTGCCATACACAGCAAAGGACAGCAATGAGAGTTACTGGAGGAGGGGTGGGCAGAGGGAGGAAGCGTCGTCCCTGGACCATCAAAAATGATCATGGGAGCAGTGATCAGCAGTTTTTTAATTGGTGCTGCACATGTGTGATCAGGACAGCCTGGACCTTGGAGAGTCTTTGCAAAAAAAAAAAAACAACAACTCTTATCCTCATCCACTAGGCTAGCTGGACTTGGTTACATGGATATCCTGATGGACTACTGAATGCTTAAATTTGGAGAAAACTGAAGCCATGGCTGTCTGTGATTTGGAGCTGCAGAAAAGGATATGTGGGATTTCAACAGGAGCTTTGTCAAGTCAGAAAAAAATCATCTGACCTCTCTGAACTGTACCAGATACCCAGACCGTGGATCATGGGTAGGTAATCCTTTAAGTATAATGAGCCTCATTGTCTTTTTATATTGTGAATGTTGAACTTTGGTGATGAGAACCTCGACCCTGAACACTTAAAAATACCTCAAAGGAATTATACTATCAATCAATCAATATATTAATCAAATAAGGATCCAAAGAGGCAGAGCAGAAGAGACAATGCGGTGATGAGGACCTTTTCAACAAAATATATTATTAAATCATAAAATGTCATTCAAAAGCAACATAATATTATAATGATATTAAACAATATTATAATTAATATCTAGAAGCTATCAGTTACGAGTAAATATATAGAACTTGATAGTCAACAAGTCCTTCAGACTGAAGCATAATTTTAAAATCTTTTGCAATAACAATGTTTACTCCTCGATTTTTTTCTGTCTCATCAATATAGGACATCCAGACTGATGACATCTAAGATAAGGATGGAAGAAAGTGGACTGGCAAGTTGTGAATGAATAATGGAGGAGAAGTCTGGTCCAATGATAGCTCCTGTGCCAAATCACACAGTGTCAAATCTGACAACTGCCCTATGGAGGCCCAATCCTACAGTTCCTGCCGATGTTGGTGTGGTCACCAGCTCCCAGTCCCAGATCAAAGACCTTATTGGGTTGTTCTGCATGGTGACCCTTAATCTCATTGCTTTATTGGCCAACACTGGAGTGATGGTGGCCATTGCTCGTGCCCCTCACCTGAAGAGGTTTGCTTTTGTGTGTCATCTCTGTGCGGTGGACCTGTTATGTGCCATCCTCCTTATGCCTTTGGGCATCATATCAAGTTCACCGTTTTTGGCACTGTGGTCTTTACTGTCTTGGAGTGTCAGGTTTACATCTTTCTCAACGTGTTCCTCATCTGTTTGTCTATACTCACCATCACAGCTATCAGTGTGGAGCGCTATTTCTATATTGTACACCCCATGCGTTATGAGGTCAAGATGAGCATCAACCTCGCCATTGGTGTTATGTTCTTCATCTGGGTCAAATCAGTGCTGTTAGCTTTGGTCACGCTGTTTGGGTGGCCAGCTTACGGTAACCAGAGCTCTATTTCGGCAGCCCACTGCTCTCTCCACTGGAGCCACAGTCGTTTGAGGAGAGTGTTTGCTGTGCTCTTCAGTGTTGTATGTTTCCTGGTGCCTGCAGTGGTTATTTTTGCCGTTTACTGTGCTGTGTATAAAGTAGCGCGCTCAGCAGCCCTCCAGCAGGTCCCTGCTGTGCCAACATGGGCGAATGCCAACCCTGCCAAGAATCGCTCTGACTCTGTCAACAGCCAAACCACCATGATTACTACCAATCGCAGCCTGCCCCAAAGACTGTCTCCAGAGAGGGCCTTCGGTGGAGGCAAGGCGGCGCTTACCTTGGTGCTCATTGTGGGCCAGTTCTTGCTCTGCTGGTTACCCTACTTCATATTCCACCTGCAAATGTCTCTCAGTGCCTCCATGCAAAGTCCTGGGAGCTTAGAGGAGGCCGTTACCTGGTTGGCATACTCCTCTTTTGCGGTAAACCCTTTCTTTTACGGCCTGTTGAACAGGCAGATCAGGGAGGAGCTGGTAAAGTTCCGGCGCTGCTGCCTGACCCAGCCTGTGGAGCTCGGGGCGTCCAGCCATGAGGGGTCCCTTCAGGAAAACATCCTCCAGTTCATCCAGAGAACCACCAGCACAGCTGAAGCCCGCTCCAGCTGTGCCACTTCAAGTCCCAGAAACACGATAGACCAGGGGGTTAAGATCCCTGGACAAATTCCTGAGGAACACACCTAGACACTGGCCAACATGAGTTACTATATGGACCCAAGTGCAAATATGGGACGTGTCAATTTTCTGTTTTCATAAGCTATGATCCCTAAATGCCTTTTGAGTCAGTGCCCACTGCCTCTCATTTTATTGTTTATTGTATGGGCTCCATTCAGGTAAGGTTTCTCAATTCAGGTCAAGGTGGTATTGCCATAATGTATAATACTGAATTAATGACACAGAATCCTCTAGTGTCTGTGTTTTGTTCCTCCTTATTTTATGATCGGCCTTATTTAAAAATTAGGTTTGTAAAGATGTATTTTGTATGTTCTATAAATTTGTGCATTCTGGATTATAACTAAACCTGTGGATGTGATTGGGTGGGCATGTTTTTAATGGTTTATTGTATCTAATTATGAACAGTTTGTATATCATATGAATATGAGTTGATCTAGTTTACACAGTGTCATTTTTTTCATTCCAATAACAATATGTATTTAAATAAAGATTGTGTTGGTGACTGCTGAACATTGTAACGTTTTGGATATTGTAAGTGTTGTGAGATTATAAAAGAATAACTGTTGATCCATATAGGTGACATAATATGTCACATTTGAGCACAAACATGGAGGCTTCAGCAATGTGAGAAATTACCATGAATCTGAGGAACAATCACCTTGAATCCCTGTTGTTACAGAGATCTGTTGTAAGCGTATGTCATCTGTCACTGTCGTCATGGAAATTGAGTGAGCCTTTGACTCACCTAGCAACAAGGTCCTTTTGGCTGGATGCGTCTTTGGCTTTAGATCCTGATTTCAGGCCATGCATTCTGGCTCATGCCTGCTCTTCACAAGAGGGCTGATTACACATGGCCTATATGTTGAGATAGAGGCTCATTAATATGTGAAAAGAGGATGTGGGTGGCTGGTGCAAGGCTCCTTTCCGACTCACATGGTTACGGCGAGGCAGAGATAGTGAATTTACAATGGAGATCATTACTGTGCATTGATAATGCTCTGAGAGTGATAACAAACTACCATTTTATGACCAGCTGCTATTTGTATTGGTCTTTCACAAACAGCGGGAAAGTCAGAATAGTGTGGTTACAGCAAATAATGGCAAGCAACATTTTGCTGTATGCCTATCACTATCTGACTGGACTGTATGCTATTCTTACATAACTGTGGTCGAACAGTATATCTAGTACTTTGTACAGCATATGTGGCAACCAGATGCATCAGCCATATTGCATTAGGATATGTAAACTGCACAAATGCACACAGCATAGTAACATTATTGCTGTGGGCTTTTCCCATTTCCATCAATACAATGAGACAAAAGCCATCGCTGTCATCCTGTATTACTAATCTTTATATCCCCGTGTTGCCTCGCTCTCTATCTTTCATGTCATTTAATTATCAGATGTCCCAAATGTCTAGCTATTAGACTGAGATTGAGATTCCGCACACCAAAGGGACAAAATTCATGTTAATAATCTGGTTTTTCAGCCTTCCAGAGACAACAGGTACTAATCTCATAACGCAGGTCAAACAACTTTATACTGATGGACTCAGTAATGCAAACAAGAAGGGAATAAGCTCATAGATAATTACAATTATTATTTGATAATTATAATAGAATTATAATTGCTTGTTGATATTTGAAATTAATCATCTGTGCAGTAAATGCAATGATCAAAAAAGGATCAAACCAAAAATCAAATGTAATATACAAAGGACTGAACACCAATAAGTACAGATACAGTACAGTCTGAATCAAGACAGTATCTCCTTTTATGATGGTCCAGTGGAGTATTCACCATTTTCTGCCAAGAGGAAGCCTGTCATAACATTGTCACCCCTGTGCTCTCATGCAGAGTACACACAGAACGGCTAATGAAAGCAGATTAGCCAGACAGAGAAGAGAGGAGTATGTACTCCCAGGAACATCTGGAAAGGCAGGTGTGAACGTCAAAACAAATGCTGTGATTTCTCTACTCAAATCCAACTAAGCTGTGTGTGGATAAGTCGAAGGGCAGAGCTGGTTTTCTTTCTAGGGTGCTTTTTGGATGGCGTGCGTTAGTTTGGAACAAGGATTTGCCTGCCTTTTTGCAGACATGCTTAATGTGTAAATCATCTCTGTCTCAGCCTATAGACGTATGATTCCAGATGTCTGCGACCTGATTGTGGTTTCTACACAGTACAGGCCAGGCCGCAAAGGACAGGAGCAGCCTTAGGATCCAAAGATCACTTACTGAGCCAAATATTTACGATAGTCCGCTGCACAGTGTTGTTATGCAACTGCTGTAATCTCTTTAGGCTGGCAGGCAGCACTGGAAGGAGCATTTTCCCCAACTTCAGGAGGTGTCAAAGGTCTAATCTGGGATACAAGTTTTACAAGACCATTTGATTCTTATGCTGTACGGTGCACACACACGCATGCACACACACATACACACACGTTCAAGTGTTTTATAATCTTTTCTCATTCTTATACTCTTATCATGCAAGGCAACACAAACGTCCTTGTACTTCCCTCTGCATCTTTGCAGTTGTCAAGGAAATTAAGGTCAAGACATAGGATCTTCTGGGTATTTCAGACAGACAGAGTGTAATCACCAACAGGATCAATTGGGTTCACTATGGTTCAGTACCAAAATGCATGGACAAGAGAGAGCAAGAGAAGCTCCTGTTTCTCAGTCAGGTCACAAAAGAGGAGAGGCTTATTGATGACATCAACATTAACCACTCCCTCCATCTAAACATTTGACCCGCAGAGATTTCTTTTCTTTTTGTTTTTTCTTTTTTTTAAAGCAAAACACAAAATGACTCCAAAACACTGACAACAGATGGTACGCCATACGCACAGTATTTACTAAAGTCACCATTCATATTTTTGTAATCATTACAACAATAAGAGTCTTGAGCAAAGGCTACTGCAGTGGAGCTGATCAGTGGCCAACAGCAGAAGACTGGATTTGAATGTGTACAAATGTGAAGCAAGGCGCTGCTGGAAAAGAGGATGCATGCTCAGTTTCTTAAAAATCAAATAAATGTTTTAAGAATTGTACAGCAGGACACAGGCCTAGCTAAAGTAATCATCATGGGCTGTCCCTTATGTTGTATCATTTGAGGAAGACTTAGAATTTAGCAAGACCATTCTCAGGAGGGGCACATTTCATTGTGATAAATAAATATTGTTACTTTTCATTGTGATGTAGTGATTTAAGATCTAACAGTGGATGCCTTTGATTTTGTGAGAATGCCATAATACAGCAGAATGTTTTGTGGTGGTAACATAACAAAGTATACAGCAACTACTGTATTACACTGAATTATAGAGCACAGTTTCCAGTAAAAGGGTAGCAACTTTTGTTTTTCTTGGGCCACAAGATATGTCAGATGTAAGAAAACTAACAGAGGGTCTGTCAAGCTCAAACATATTCACTGGAGCTTTCAGTCATTACAGATTTCACACACATCATTATTCATTATCATCGCTATTCAGGCCCTGTCAACACTCCACCAGCAGTACAAACTGCGACTGAGATCCCTGGAAAATCAGGCGTCACTACATCACGAGAAACAGAGCACTTTGGGCTTTTTGTGAGTGGCCAGTTCAGCTGATACAGTAGATTCAGAGGATTTACACAAAATAACTAGATAGACAAACCATGACCAACAGAGTGTGCTATACACCAATGAATTCCCTACACTTCCCTTGTTTTGAACATCTTTGAGCAGGCAGCTTCTGGGAAATTTCAACAAACAGAGAGATACTTGGTGTCTGCTAAATGTCTATTAATATTCTTTTCAATATGAGAACGATGTCTCATATTGAGGCATATTAGGCACATGAGATATTTAAAGATGACATTTTATCTGCGGTATGTCTGCTGAATGACCAGGTACATCTAACACACTAAGTATTTAGCTTGATGACTTTTGTGAGTAACATAAAGTGAATGACAATTTCACTTGCACAATCTACATAGTAAGAGACAAGTGATATGCTAAATCCAACACTGCACAGTGTGCACATGCACACATTGTACTGTGATGCAAATTTCAGCAGTGGAATTCAATGGCAGATCCGGACATAATTGATGGGTATAGGGAAGATGTTTACTGTGTGTATAACAAGGTGGTCAGGATCACAGCTTTTAGAAAGAAACTGTCCCGTTACCATGGTGTATTGTTGATATATACGTGGAACAACTTGATAAAACAACATTTGTACCAAACCTGATAGCTAACACGATGTGTACTAAGACACAAATGACCGTATTTGTGGATTCCTTGCCAATATTTGTGGCTATATTTCACTTTGCATCAAAATACGCAACTTGATCCCAGGTTAAAACAATCTGAATCAGAACCAATCTCTTCCAAGTAATGCACAAATGCACATTTGATGTACATGACAACTTCATAACCACATCAGCACGTAGTGGTACATGTATGGTACGTGTATGGGGCCAACAGGACCTCACATTCAGTGTGTGAGGACAGTGTAGTTCACACAATAGCCCAAGGCTACACTTAACCCCTCAAGTATACACTCACACTTTCTATGACTTTATGCTTTCAGGCTGCACAACAATAACTTGCGGGTACAGGTGAGGTTTCAGCAATGCAGAGGACCAACATTCAGAAAGTATCAATCCAAGCATTGTTGATTGTTTAATTCAGGAGGCTAGTGGCAATGTTTAATTGTTTGCATTGGCATTATGAGTAGTTGAAGGTGTGCAAACAGCAGTGTGTAATAATAACCTACAGTAAGCACAGACAGGCATTATGTACAGAACAAAATGTGTAAACGACATAAATAAATAAATAGAATGCACTAGAAACTAACAGGATGGACTTAAGTGGGACTGCAGTCATTTCGTAGTGAGAGTTGGTGGTGGGGAAAATGAGTGGGTCAGTGCACATGGGTGGAGCTGCAGCAGGATGGAGGTTAAAGGTGACAGCTCTTGGGAAGAGGCTGTTAAAGTGGTGAGTCATCCTGCCCCGTCCACAGTGGCTTCACATTGAGAGGACATAATCAATAAAGTCCTGAAGTTTTCAAAATACTGTCTCCGATCATTATCACGCCTCTGATATTTGTAACTACAACAGAGAAAGCGAAAAGCTAATTTTCCTCTGTGTAGTGATTGCCTGCTGTTGCTATGCTTGTGGACACTTCTCACACAGGTCTAAATGAGGCCTTTCATTTAGCCTGTCACAGGGAGAATGTCAATAAAAGCATTCCTCAACAAGGGGCAAGGAAGTCAGCGGTCCAATATGTTCCACCAAGGTGTCAGAGCGAGGCCTGCAGAGGTCAAAGCAGTAAGACCGGTCTGCAGCCATTCTCCAGATATGCCTCGCTCCCTCTCCATTCCACCATTACACTGAGGCACAAACACCGTGACCATGGAAGGCAAGCTAGCCGAGACGCGGCTGAACATGGAGGATTTGGAGGAGCAGGAGGAGAACACTATGTGGTCCTCGCAAGGGTTGCCACACAAAAAAGCAGCAGGGGAGCAGATAGAAGAAAAGGTGGAGGTGCAATCTGAAGACCTGGATTCTGCACACAGCAACACAACACCTTTGATTCAAAGTAGGGACCCCAAAGGAGTCAACAAGTGTCTGAAGGTAACTGACATACACTCTCAAAATGACGATGATGATGATGATGATGATGATGATGATGATGATAAATATATTTTAAACCGTATGTCTATCTTACAGCTTGTAGTCTTGTATTATTAAGAGAGTAAGATCTGTTTTGCCTCTGTGACATGTATTAGTTAAATATAAAATGCTGCACAATACTGACCTCTAGTGGGAATAATCATAAACACAGTTCCAATTTTTGTTTCCTTGCATTTGGTGCTATACCCTATCGTCATTGGTTGTGGCAGAAATCCTGCTGTTAATGCAAAAGATTTACATGCACCATGCATTATTATATTTTTTAGCTCTCATATATACCATTTATCAAAGTCCCAGATCTCAAGGCTATATTTTACACACTTCAGAAAACTAATCACAATCAGTCATACACTCAAAGTTTACTTTTGTGTATCTTGAGGTTACATTTGAGGATGTGATAGCAGAGCCTCCATCGGTGCGGAGCTTTGATAAGGTGTGGTTGTGGAGCCACGCCCTGTTTGAGGTTTCCAGACTGTGGTGCTACCGCCTGATCTCCCTCCTGCTGGCAGTGCCCGTCTCACTGGCAGCAGGGCTTCTCTTCGCTGTCCTCAGCTGCCTCCACATCTGGTAAGGTTGTTGTTATACGAGGAAGAGCAGAGATAGATTTAAGTTCAAATGAAAAGCCTGTTGTATTTTGTGCTGTTGTGGAGGGAAAATACCTGATCAAATGATAATTTGGTCAATTCTTAAATGAAGAACACTATCTTTTGAATGCCACAAGATTATTTGGGGATGCAATAAGTTTTTGATGATATGTGGAATTTGATGATTACTTTAGTACTTTACTTAGTTCATTTCATACCCATTTTGCTGTTTCTCCCCAGGTTGATCATGCCCGGTGTGCAGCTCTGTCTCATCAACATGCACTGGGTCCAGACTGTGTGGGGCAGCATACTGGACATTGTCATTGGCCCACTCTTTACCAGTATTGGAAAGTGCTGTGGTAGCATCACCATTCATTTGGCTAGAGACTAATCCAGGGTGCCCCTGCCATCCTACCTGCCACCCAACTACAAAACTGTCACTTAGCTGGGCTGGAAATCAATTAGGATTAGAGGAAACACATGGAATTAGGTGATAAACCGGTAAAATAAACAATACTGGACACAGGACGCATACTTATCTTGTCAAGTAGACTGCCATATAAATGATGCTTTTACAGAGGTCAATTTTGTATTTTTGCTCACCTGTCTTTAGTCATGCTGACTATTTTCCCCTGTTGTAAAGACTGTAGGACCTGATGATGAAACAGGATCCCGGAGCAAGCATGTTCTGTACAGAGTGGTGGTGCAAATGATCGTTAAAACGTATTTGATACACACTGGTGCTTTAAGGCCTGATTTGTAAAGTAGTGTCTACTAAGATAAGGAACCTGCACACCGTAAACTAACCACAAAAAAAAGTTGGCAAGGCTGATTGCAAAGAACAGCAGTATCTATTCAGATGATCAAAAATACACAAAAAGTGTCTCTGAATAGATATTGCTGTTCTGTGCAATCAACCATGCCATATTTTTTTATTCTGTCATGTCCCATCGTCACACACGTCTGTCACACTGTTTTTGAACCAGTGCACCCGATCATACTTTTTAGCCACAGTGTCAGCCCATTTCACTTTTGATTTGTAAAGCAAGCATGGTTAACAGAGAGGCTAATAGTATTGCTAGCACGTTTTCTGTACCCTACAATTGCCTGCATGGATTAGTGTGCATCTATGGGGAGTGCTTAACAAGGCGATGGCTGTTCCTATCATCTCAGGCTGAAACAGAAACAAAACTGTGGCAGTGTCCCCCTGCTAAAGAAATAAGAGCGCGTAACAATACTGTAAATATGTTGAATGAATTTGCATAAGTTTTTTGTCTGTCATTGTTGATTCAGATGTACTATGCTCTATGTGAGAATGAGGTCGACAGATTTTAAATGCAGTCTGTTTCAACTACAGTCTCTTCTGGGCCACATTAAAGACTGAAACATTTGTTTGTAGTATGAATTTCAAAGATGCAGCGTGTTAAAGGAAATCAGCATCTCCAGTCCTTCCATAAAAAGAAGTACCACATGCGGTGCAGCAGATATGATGCAAAAGATTCTCCACAGTTTCCACAATCAGATCCAATTCAAACAAAATAGATGGTGCAAAAAGCAAATATCAACCATAATTTATCTTCAATTAAATTCAGTTCAACCTTTATTTGAAAATGAGATTAACCCTTCTCTTTCAGGTTATCCCTGTGTACCATGCAACAGAAACAAGCGATATGGCTTGGATGCTGATGTCCAGACCACATTATCTGAAGCATCCCCGCCCAATTCTGACATTTCTCAAGCTATCGGAAATGGCATGAGAGAGGGCAGGCACTGCTATCATGCTTGCATCCTTCCTTTGTTGCAGACGTCTTTCATTTGGTGATTTCTCCTCCTTTGAAAATCATGCAGTCTTACTGAAATCTAACTGTCACAGTGTACACGCCCCCAAGACTCAGCACTCCACTTTTAGATGATTTTGTAGACTTGCTATCCATCATGCACTCAAACTGTGACAGGATGATTATCATGGGAAATTTTAACTCGCATCTGGACAGTGCTACACACTCAAAAGCAATGGATTTTACTGGTCCTTTAAGTCCTAAGGGATTTCCTCAGCATGTCCACTGACCCACTGACAAAATGTAATATCTATTACTGCCATCATTGTTTTTGATCATTATCATATATTTTTTACCTTTTATTTTTTAGAAATATGAATCACAATGAAAAACACAGCAACATATGAATGTATATACAGCCTATATAATTGATAAATGAATGAAATTATTTCCTTAAATTCATTTAATATTCCAAATCCATATGTGTTTATTAACAGCCTCCAGTTCTGATTTTCAATATTCAAGGACTACTCCACATGTTAAATATGATGAACTTTTTGTTAATAGTTCATAAACAGTTTATGTATACTATAGTGTTATCTCTTTACATTTTACTGAGGAAAATTGTTAAATGGAGAGGATGAGCTGCTACTAGAGCACTAAGATCATTTTCATATTATATAAGTAAAGGATTTGGGTACTTTGGCTAATATAAAACAGGATTCAAGCCAGTTTCCATGGTCACTGGAATAGTAATTATCCTGCACTCAGTAACATATCAGTGCTCTTATTACTTACCAGTAAGGAGTGGTTGCAGTGATTGATGTACAGCAGTGTGACAAATTACCCGTTGAATTTCAGAAGTAGTGTGTTACTAGCAGCGCATTTATAAAACAATAAAACAAAGTTGTTACTTTTGCTTTCATACATATCAGAATATATAACTGAATTAAATAAAAGCTACATGCCACTGCCATTGTCCTCTCAAGCGACTTCCTCTCACCATTCACCTCTCATATGATGTTAGTGTGCTCAAAGTTAGTAACAAAGTACTGCTACCAGTATTATGTGAAATTTTGAAATGAGTAACAAGCAATAAACAGTGCATTGCATATTTATTGAGTTTAAAGCCCACACTGCTCAATGCAAAAGTAATATTTTGAAGTTAAGGAAATACAATATTGTGTCTGAGCAACAGGAAATTGTCACAGGTAGCCTACATCAACAAATGTTTTTTTTTTCTCCCTCTGAAAGGTAATGAGGGTAAAACACATTAAAAAGACATAATTGGTAAACAGATATTTCATTCCCAGCTGAAAACATATGAACACATTAAGCCCTCATTTCAGGCATATGGCTGTACCTAAGATTAAATGAAATAGGCCTCGCTCAGTTAGCCTTGTGTGTATGCATCTGTCTCCATGGACAACAGGGCCGTCTCAGTTGAATGTATCGACACCCACAGAGGCTCAGGCATGCCCGCCATGACTGTCTGTGGGTCTATTTCTGTCTCTCTCCCTTCATGCTTAACTGGCCTCTTGTTGCTCCACTGCCACTCCAAGAATACTCCTCTAATTGGGTTGGCTCCTGGTCACATGCACTCTGATCCCGCTCCACCGTTCCCTCCGCCCTCCTGTCTTTGCCACTAGGGATCCAGGGAAAAGGAACACCGAGCCGCGCCCCGAAAGTCACACTTCCTCAAAGCGCGCTGTTTTTGCACCCCACTGCGCCGGGACTTGCTGATAGCACCACAGAGATGGGGATGCTATTAGTCCTCAAAGTAATTTTCACAAGAACTCCCTCTAGAGCTCTTCCTCTTCCCCTCTCACTTTGGCAGCTCTTTGTACGAGTTTGTTTATGCAACATGGTGATATGGAGAGCTGTGACTGATAGGAACAACTGCACAGCTTAAGGAAGATTAGATCAGAGTTTTATTTTGAGGGACTATTTCTAAAATCAGAAATGCCT
Source organism: Holocentrus rufus (assembly GCA_900302615.1). NCBI lineage: Eukaryota > Metazoa > Chordata > Actinopteri > Holocentriformes > Holocentridae > Holocentrus > Holocentrus rufus. The sequence continues at coordinate 13,761 of OMLF01043862.1, forward strand.
TAGAGACCCTCCCTGTGACAAACTTTCTCTATTGTTTTTCATCATTGTGAAACATTCACCCAGCTTCAGCCACTGAATAATTCCAATATCATCTCAATTAGGACAGCAAACATTTTGATTTGAATAGAAAAATATAACATATTTTCATTTTTCTCCCTCTGACTGGATTAAATGTAATCTACTTACTGTAACATGTCCACACAGCAGCATGTTTTATGTTAATCTTTCTTCCAAGACATATCACCATTTCCATGGATATACTTGCAATGCAATACACATAAATGAAAACATAATAGAGGCTGTATTTTACATTTACAAAACAACACAGCACTGATGTCTGTGAATGTTGGCTGATAAACAAAACTGAACCATTTAATAACTAAGTTGGTTGCAGTTCAGCACAGTGAAGAGGGCAAAGTATCATTACCCTGCAGAGTGCCAGTGTCAGTGGAGATACAGCAGACCAACATACTGTAAAGAAGAATGAAAACCTTGTTAGAAGATCGAAAATAGAAGTCACTGAAACCCAAACAATTTGCTCCCACCATGACGAGCTGTATGCATCTCTGACAATATAATCTGACATAATCTACTGACAAAATCTACTGATTAAGTTCATTTTTGTATTAAATTTAATATCTCATTACTCAAAGAGACATGGATGTTAACATTTACATCTGGGTCACTTCACCTGCTGATTAATATTGGAACTGATAAGTTTCACGTCAGTGAGATGTGGATTGCATTCATCTTTTAATGAATAAACACAGAGTACTTGAGGCAACAATGTTAATGTTATATATATGTTCCCACTGAATTTATTTTACCATGACTTTTGTTATTCTTGTACAATTTCATAATAAAAACATATATATATAGAGAGACTTTTTCTTCCTCTCTGGAGACTAAAGTCAGTGGTGGAATCTGAGCTATGTGGCTGAACCAGAGTTGGAGGTTGGGTTTGTTCTTACTGCCTCACTCTGCAGTGGAAATTCATGCCACCATGCAAACCCTGCCCAGCTATCCCCACAACCCTGTGTGAAATGTGACACAGCACTGGGTCCCCCTTTTAGGCATCTTCTTCTGTCTGTGTGCATTACATTGTGTGTGTGTGTGTGTGTGTGTG
>OMLF01043863.1:0-19016 GCA_900302615.1 Holocentrus rufus
TGGCTGGCATCATTTTTCCGTAAGCGTGCTTTTGTTTTGGATGGATGGTGGTCGTTGGATTTCACAGTATTGTAAATGTAGCCATATCCATGTTGCATGATGAACAGGAGCATGCATCTTGGGAGAGGCACAGTCAGAGAAGGAGGGGAAAAATAATTGTCTGTGTTGATGGTAATGATCTGTGTATTTATGACTGTGAGAAACCATTTATTGAGGAGGACATTAAGCAGTTAATTGTCTGTTGAAAACGAGTGAAAATATACAGGGTCAGACCAAAAAAATGCTCATCAGGATGAAGAGATGAAGGGATGGACGGATGGATGGATGGATGGATGGATGGATGGAGAGGAGGAGGAGGAGGAGGTGTGCCAGACACCGCGGGGATATTTTGCCTGACTGATAATACAGAGCCATGGCCGTCTCTCCCCTGAAACACTCTCTGCTTCCCTCTCGTCCTCCTCTCTCTCTTGTCTCTTTGTCTCAGTGTGAGAGAGTGCAGCCAACTGTTGCTACGACTACGCTGTTGCCACAAAGATGGTCATTAGGGGTCGTTACCATAGTGAGGAGGATCCCGGGGGCAATGAGAGGAGAGACGGTGCATCCCAATGTTGAGGTTGCTTTCTGAGCTTCAGCACAAAACAGTAATACAGGTGTTTACATGTAAGTTCGTCATAAATTAGTTATTTCCATGGATTAGAATATACTCCTGACCTTTGCTTGACCTGTAAGGCCCTAAAGCATGTGACAGTCATGATGAATATCACATTTTCTGCACGCTAAGTGAAGTGGAGTGCATTGTATGTCTGGGTGTGACCCTTTAATGAACTCTCAAGCTGCAGTATTATTATATATGGGCATAATATGCCTCAAAAATTCCACACGTACATAATCCGCAATTTAAAACGTACATTAAATTTTCCATTATACACTGTACCATGTTAATAATTCTAAAAAAAAAAAAAAAAAAAAAAACGACAAATTGAAAGCATGCTGTTGTACAGGAGGCCCAGATTTACTGAAACCATTACTAGGTTGTAAAATGTTTTCAGCATTTCATTCTCAGCATGTTTTCAGCCACATTAAAGGCTTTAGTAAATCAGGCTTCTGTTGTATGCATTTATTAGACATTTTATTTTCAAGGGCTTTCTCCCCCTCCTTGTGTCATTGTACTATTGGAAATCATGCTGTTGGTCCAATATTTAACATGATTAAACATATGTTTTAGCCTATGCATATGTGCACATCTATACAGTTAACAATGATGGACTAGTTGAGGAAGTAAACCAGAGCAAGATAACTTATAGGGGACAAGAAGTAGAGCAAGAAGTGGAGCAAAAAAGTAGCACTCATAGAGCAAAGCTGAACTAAACTAAGCCTGGTGCAATATTCCCCCTGGGGGCAGCTTCAGTTACATTGTAACAATGACCGGTGAGACACGTGGCCCAGCCAGGGATGACTAATCATTTGTCCTCATAACAGGAAGAGGAGGGGATGCTGAGTGACCTCTGACCTGTAGGGCATGACTTCTTTGAGGCGAAATTATGTATAATGACTGTATTAATTTGAAGAGCATGGTAACTGCTGATATGTAGATGTGTGGAATGGGTGTAAATACATAAACAAAAGAGATGCTGTTAATGTGTTATTTTCCATTTATATCTCAATGCCCCTGCGAATACAAAACATCCTGTAATACTGCTGTAATACTGCATCCCTTTGATTATTCCAAAAGGTGTGTGTGCGTGTGTGTGTGTGTTTGTATCTGAAAGTCGTTAAGCTTGTTGAGTAGCTCAAACCACCTCGGTAAATAAAGAGCGAAGCTGCTAAAATATCCATGGGGCGATATAAAATATCAACCGGGTCCTTGGCAGTGTCCTCTCAACCATCCTCTAATTTGATCCAAATAATCACACTCTGACACAAAGAGTTCACCCTCCAGCTTGTCCCACAGTGCTTTCCAAAACACTTTGCAAGGTTGACTGTCCTTATGTATCGCGTCTGGCGCATGCACGGTTTTATCGGAGGCTTCACCTAGCCGTGAACCGCCATTCGGCTCTTGGCGCTTGGTTACCTTTGAGCGCCCTTGCTTAGGCTATAGTCCTGCCACTGATGAGAGGGAGGGGACAATGGGTAAATCCCCCACATCCGAAGTGGATTATGGGGGCACTACTCCCTTGGTGTGTTGCCTGTGTCTAAACACCATTGTGAAGGGACCAATAGGGAAATAGAAGGGGGGAAAAACGTGAGAGGAGGTTTGAGTATATGTGCATATATGTGGGAGTGTGAGAGAGGGCAGAGCAAGAACGTGATACAGTTTGATGTCCTGTTTGTTTATCTGAAAATGGACTTCTCCTCATTGATCCCCCAGAGGAGTAGGGACTGTTTGCATTGCGCCCTTTGTGATTTCAGTGTGAAAGGAAAGAGGAGGAAAGAGGAGGAGGAAGGTAATGGAGAGGGTGTTGTGTTGGTTTCCAAAAGGCTGCGGAACAGCAAGTGAGAAAGTTGTGAATGTCAGTTAAAAGATAGAGTAAGAGAGCAAAAACAAACAAAACAGACAGATCAAAAGAGGTGGGTGTGTGGGGTTTGTGAGAAACAGATTAGACTGTGACAGAAGAAAAATGTTGTGGGGGGGTTAACAGGAGGAGAGGAGAGAGATGGGTGAGCACCCCCGAGACACTGCTCTGACAGAGAGGAGCGGCGGATGAGCGGCACAGAGAGACCGTGTGGCCTGTAGTGGAAATGTTGGCTGCCTCAGACAGCCGAGCGTCACAAAGTGTGTCAGTGGAGAGCTGGGCTAATGCACCCGGCCGGTGTTGCCTCAGTGCTGCGTTCAGGCCTCCTGGTTACCATTACTCTTAGCGTAAGTCGCGCCCTGGGAAACCAATACAGCATGAGCCACAGTGGAGGGTCAGTTCATATACGGGCCAACGAGGCCTGCAGTCACACACTCCGCTGGGGAGATCTACGCTAGTCGCTAATCGCTGCTCAGTCAGTAAGCATGGTTTGTCTCCTCAGATGGCCCCAAAGCTAGCTCCGGTGTTTGGATAAGAGCCAATATTCAGAACAGGAAAAACAAAGCTACCTACAAATTCAGCAGATGAATGTTGTATTGGTAAAGACTCAGTGGCTTAGTCTGCTGTAGTATGCCGTAAGTGCAGCTCTCATGGATCATATTGTAGAACATATTGTAGTGCTTAGGGCGTAAGGCATAAAACACTCCCTCAACCCTCTGCATAATGCTTTCAGACTTACATCAAAAGTCCAGGCTGCGCAGTGTTTTCGTTACTGATGTCGAGAAAATCTTCACCCGTGAAAATGTTCTTCCCGGTCTTGTTTATGCTGTTTGTAATATCACTCTGGGAAAATAGGCTTCATTACAGCCCCGGTCTCATGAATACGGCAGACACATTCGATTATGGCTGCAGGCTACCAATTACGCTTCAGGCTCCACATTGTGTCCCAGTGGATTGGCTGTTTTATTTGATTTCTGGGAGCCCTTGTCATATAAATAAGGGAGCTGTAATAGTATTGATTGAGGAGGTCTGAATTTACCACACATTTACACAAAAACTCATATACACATGCACAGATGCTCATATGCACGCACACATGCATGTAGTCATACTGTGGGTACAGGTACCATACACACATATATGCACACACATTATCACAGTGCTCCGATACACACATGCATGCACACAGACCGTACAGCAGACTGCTGGACCTGCGGCTAATGATAGATTAACCTGCTGGATCAAAGCCCAAAGTCATATCAGGGGTCCCAGAGGTCAGACATGACCCATTTAGCCTGCATACAAGCCTTGAAAACCTTGGGGAGCTCCAGCCACTCCACTCAAGCAGGGGCGGGGGCTTGCAGATCAGGCCTCGGCTCTGGCACACACCCAGCAATCACTGATGCCTCCCATACAGAGGACGAAAAGAAAAAAAAGACCAGCAATTGGGTTGTAACTCATGTTTAACAACCATGTCCTTTTAAGACCTACCCTGCCCCTGATATGTTCACTCTCACAGTCTCAGAAAGACAATATTCATGACTGTCATATGAAAATATCAGAAGCCCAAAGACAATGCAAATCCTGCAGTCGGATGGCAAAGATTCAATTTTGTTAGATCACAAGCTGTGCATTTTTTTATTCCGCCTGGAAACGCTCACTAAGCATCTCAGATGGTTACAGTGACATTTTCCCCATTCGTCCTCTCCACTGACAGTGCTAAATATCTATTGCAGTTGTCACAAATTCAAAATCTGGTTTAGAGGATCCAGTGGCACAGTCACAGCCACAGTCAATTTTTGTATAATCAGAACAGTCACTTACATATAAAAAGACTTTACAATACTCGTCATAGCTGTGGTCCTTTACTGTGTGGTATGCCATTCAAAGCAAAACAGTCATTCTCAACAAGTTATTGAGTTGGATACAATGGGTATAAATGATGCTTCAAGATAGCCTGTAACCTTGTCGTAAGAGTCTTTTTTTTTTTTTCCATGTATGGGGCATGTACTCTAAAAATGGTCTTTTAACTCACAGTTGTAGTCTCGGGAAAAAGAATTAAGAAAATTCACTCTTCATATGTACAAGAATCTGTTAGGGGAAGGTCGCTTATTTTTGTGAAGGCAAATAAAAAAGTTTTTTCTGTGTGTGTGTTGTACACTATGTTCTAAATATCACCTCTGAGTCTGTGGCTTATTTCAAAAGAATGCAAAACAAAACAATAGCTAAGGGCATTATTTTGGAATAAAATGATGATTTTAGACTATTAGTGAACGCTGTGTAAAAGACTGCCATTTCTTATAAGTGGGGAAATCTTCCTGCTGACTCATTTTTCTAATCTGTAGCCATGATCCTTAATTGAAATGTTTAATCTCTGAGGATGTGCTAATTTGCCTATCTGTAAAAGGTAATTGGTTTTCCAAATAAAGGGAAAAGCTGCATGATAAAATTTACCTCATTTGATCACAAAGACAATAAGAAGTTTTGAGGACAATGGAGCACATTAAGGAAATACTTATTTAATTGAACATTCACAAATGAAGATAGCAAATGAGCATCACTTAATTGTAAGATGAATACAACCTTTAGAAGCATGAACTTCAAACCACAGATGTTTAGCCAAAAATGCACGTTCTGTGTTGGAATCCTATTATGGGTATGTAGTAAAATTTGTGTGGTCTCTCCATCATACCAAGGCTAATGAGCCCTCTTTGTGTTGCAGGATTTCTTTTTCTCTGAGCCCGCTCTTCGCTGTCTTCAAAGGTGGACTCTTCTGTGCCCCATAAGGTAAATATATTTCTGTTTCTCTTCAACTGCCAAGTCCCTTAGGCTTCCAAAGGGCAGATACACTCCTTCATTTAATCCTCTTGTTAGCATCTTCTTCCAAGTTGGAAATGTGAATGGGAGTAATGAGACAGTGCTAACAAGACAGTGGTCTGCTTGAGTTGATGCTGGATATATTGAAATGGCTGAATCACTAGGGGAATTAGGTTATTGGCTACTGGCGGGAAGGCAGCACGCCTTGACCTTGTTCAGATTGAACTTTGATGGATCCACAAGGCATTTAGATGGAACATGGCTGTCAAACAGAGAAAACGATGAGGCTGTGGGAGGCAGAACTTGTTGTCCTTTGTACAAGCTAATAAACCTCTGAGGGCTTTTGTTTACTTGTGCCTCAACTGATCTGGATGGAAATGTCAGTGTAGTTGATGCTAAATAGTTTGAATGTAACATGAGCACAGTATGTGTACAAGTGTTGTGTTGTTGCATGGATGATGGGGCATGTTTTGTCATGCAGATGCATGCACATTTTTGCCTGCAGAGCATTTAGCACTGATGGAATATACCCGCGATACTCAGCATCACGAGTGAGCTCTGTAGGGTGCCCTGAGGTACACTGCTGGACCAGGGATTTCACACTGGATTAATTTCATTCCAAGCACTTTTTTTTAGATGTTGTACCATCCATAGGAGCATGCTGCTCCTTGTATTGCGGAACAAAAAAGCAATGTGAAAGAGCTCTTCCTTACTTGTATACAGCCAACTGTGCTTGCTACAGACCTCTGTTTTTTAAGATATCAATGCTTTGTGAAACTAGGAGGTCGTTAAACGTAAGAGGAAAACAAAATTGCATGAGGAGGGATTAAAATGAAATACTAATGCAATATTAAGGAAGAGGTATTAGGAAAACAAGAATGAGCGTTGACAGGAGCTATGGCTTTATAACTTTTGGTTGTCAAAGTTTTGAATGACACTGATAGCGCCTCCTTGGATTTTATACTTCAAAGGACAAATCAATATCTTTTCTGCAGCTGTTCCATTAGTGATTATTTGCTCCAATGAGTTGCTTGACTTTAGGGCTGTGAAACAGCGACCCGTTCATTCAGAGCATGTGCTGAAAACATCAAAGGGTGAAGAGGCTTATTTTTACAGTGTGGAGTACACCTATCATAAATTTTTTAACAAACCTCTACAAATATTGATTGAATCGATATTAGTCTGGCCTCCAAATAAAGACTGCCAGACTACCAGGCTGTATAGAGATGTTTTAGAAATGTTAAGGCTTTTAGCTGACTTTAGGATAAGTTAACTCAGGATGAGCACAGGTAACATGGGACCAATGGCCTCTGGAGCAGCCAACACACTGTAGACTGTTTGTAAGGGTGGAATGTAGGAAGATTTACATTTCCTGATCATTTCTCTTAATTTATGATCAAAGGATGCAAGGGCACAAGAGAAGATGTAGTGAAATCATTAGATAGTGAAGTTCTTCACAAGTCTTTTATGACCAATCATGTCATATTAGAGGAAAGTGCATACATTATGTATTTCCAGACTGAAAATATTTACTGTGCTGGGTTCTTATTGATTATAACCATCATGTCTTGTTATATTTGACACTATACAATAGATTTTGACTTATTTTTACTTTGCCAAAGCTTTTTATCAAAATAATTACATGGCACAGTCATTTTTCATCTGCATATTGAGACACAAGGCAATTAAGGTTAAGTGCCTCCCTGTCAGCCTTACTGCACCCGCATGGGATTTAACCAGCAATACAAATGGTTAATCGATCACCCAGATGTTCCCGGCAGTGCTGCTGATTGCTGTTGATGATGATGTGTGTAATCGCATTTCTACAAATGAGCGGCTGTGAAATAACACCATAAGTCATATTCCATTTTTTGGTGAATTACATAGTAATAGTCATATCTATCTTCTGAGTTCATTGACAGTGCCCTGTAGTGATCAGAGAGCTTGTGGTTCAGTGAAAACAAGGTTGCTGTTTGAGTATAACTAAGCTAAAAAGTGGCAGAGGTGCATAAAGGTGTAGTATTTCATTTAAATTGCAAATTGTTGAATGTAGAATTAAATATGCACAATGTGCTAATTATGCAGTTTCTGTCCATCTAGACAGTAAAATGTGCATTCATCATACACATCTGATATGAAGGATTTCAGTGTGTGAAACAGAAAAGGCAAAACTGAGGGACTGTAATTGTGTGTGCATTTACAAAGGATACCAAATACGAGCACACCAGATATTTGTGTTTTAGTACCTAGGTGAGGTTACTGTCAACATGCATGATTATCAACCCATTTTTATTTGCAGAGAAATATTCTCAGACTCTAATTGTTACTAGGAATGTCCACAGTAATATGAAATTATAGTTATTAGTTTTGATAGTTTATTTTCTGTCATTTCACTGTTTGAAAAGTATTCACTCACTACTAAATTGTAAGTGCACTGCATTTCTATAATGCTTTTCTAGTCTGCCAACCACTCAAGGCACTTTACAAGGTTTGCCCCGCCTTCAATCATACACACACACCCATTCATACACTGATGGCGGAGGCTGCCATGTAATGTGCCGACCTGCTCGTCAGAAGCAGTTAGGGGCTCAGTGTCTTGCTCAAGGACACTTCGACACGCTCTCTGGAGGAGCTGGGGATCGAACCAGGAACTTTCCGATTACTAGACAACCCGCTCTACCTCCTGATCCATGCCAGAGAGACATTCGCCCCCCAAAGCTGTGATCCCATTGGTTTCAATCGGCCCTCTCCACTTGTTATTGTCCCTCCTGAGAGCCAAAGCATTGTGTTTTATCTGTGTGATGAATTGTTGATGATATTATGTTTTGCTATCGTACATCTAGGGAGACTGGCGCTAATTCATCTTCAGCAAACAAAAGCGGCATTCCACTCGGGTTGTTTACTGTAGACAAAACAATGATTGGTGTTGAGGAATAACCCCATGATGCATTGCAAAAGCACAGCACCAGCAAAGGGAAGCTTTTAATGTGATTTTGATCAGTAATATTGGCTGTAAAAGAAAAGTAATTAAGAGGATGTCCTGATATTATTGCAAGAAGAGGGTTTGGGTTTCTCTACATTTGCAGTCATATTACAGTCTTTCCGCCCCCTGACCAGGAACACACTTACCTTTGAAAATTTTCTAGTAGATTTCCTCTCTTGCTCTAATCTAAAATTAATGACATTGTAATTTATGGCGAAGAGACAAGCATGTGTATCACAGCTGTATCAAGCGGTCCAGGGCCATGACTGCAGTTCCCCAGGGGAATTTTCTTCTCACGGGAGAACTTTGTCACATTAATTTGCATAGGGAAGTAAGCTGAAGCATTTGATTGGCTTTAATGAAGTTGCACTGCTCATGCAAGGAGCCTTTTTTCTTATTTAAAACCGTATTTCTGGAATGCTAATTTCACTGTAGTCATTTAGAAAACTGCTGACAGTGCTGCAAGAAATATATGAGATGCAAAATCCAATCCTCTGGTTGTCCTAATAATTATTATGTCATTATATTTGGTTAATAGTTACAGTACTGAAAGCCTACTGTACGCTTCGTTCTTCTGTTAGCTTGTACTATGGGTGCCTTCGTTGCATAAAACTTAAGCTTTGGACTCTGATCCAGTATGCTTCATGTTGTGTTCTCATGCAAACACTCAGGGTGCAGGTTCCTGCTTTCCTGTTTCATACACCAACGTCACTTTTTCTCTGTGTCTGTCACCATCTCTCTCTCCTTCTCTGCAGTGTGTCCAGTTTGTGTAGGCATTGCATTAACATGCCTTAATCCTCTGCATGGCTTATTGGATACAAATCCCTCCCAAAGCTTTAAAGCTCCTGCCTTTTCATTTCTGCCCACTCTCTCTCTCTCTCACTGCCTCTACCTGTCCTCACTGTAGTCCTTTCCCTGTATGTTCAAAATAAGCCTCTATAGTCCTGAAATCTCCCGGCACATACCTGAACTACATTCTCTTATTTATATTGGATACAATATCATTCTGTGGAAGAGGGAAAATCACATCATACATCCACATGGCCCGAGTGACATGTGTCTAGAATTTATAGATTGATACATGGTTAATGTTTTATTTTGGAAAATACAACTTCTGGTACTAAGAGGTGCTGTCATTTTTCTACGACTGTAATAATTTGGATCAGAAAATTATGCAAAAAATATTCACCAGACATTTTACATGACTAAAATGTGACAAAAACTAGACACAGAGTAACTTCAAATTACCAGGGCTTGAAGAAAATTCTCACTCACAGAAGTGTAGCAAGATGAAAGTCACTAGTGGACATTAGAGTACTGAAACTGCTTAATAGTATTAAATAGTATTATAGTATAATGTTTTTGCAAATGGAGAGCAAGCATAAATGGATATCCTCCCCATCTCTCACACATGTCCTCTCTTGCATGTAGGGATTTTTTTTAAATCTGTTTGGACACATTCATTAGGCCTATTAGAGCCAATCTTATAAGAGATGAAGGACAAAGTTGCTCTTAGAATAGCTGTGATAAAATATCCAGAGATTTTTGCTAAATGAGCCGAATCTAAAAATGGTTTCAATGAATAAAATGCAACTAAAGAGAAAATAATGTTTTAGTCAAATTTGACTAAAATGAAATGAAAAAATTACCCCCTCTGCTCATTATCCAATTTAAGTTAGCTCTTTGAGTAAGATTCACTACCATATCAATGAGAAATCATTACTGATAGATGAAAATGTGGCAAAATGAAGCCAAAATAATTCACAGTCTGTTTTCTGCTTTGATTCACAGACCAATTTTTCAATTCATATTCAATGTGCTTGTCATATTCATATGAAAAGAATCAAACAGACATACTTTACAGTTATATGGACCACCAAACATAGATTATGTCAAGTCAAGTCACTTTTATTTATACAGCACATTTAAAAACAACAGGAGATGCATACATATTCTGCCAAGAGTGCTTCCTTCTCTTTCAACTTTTATCTGCATATGTATGAGTGAGTAAGCACAGCGCTATATGCAGCACTCTGATGAAGCAACGCAGGTGAATCATGAGATGATGTTTGAACGCAGTGATGAGCGCAGACAAATTCACACAACACCAGCGAAGATCATCAGGCATATGAGTCTATTGTGCCTCTCTTTCTGTCTCCCTCTCCCCGTTGTTCACCATGCATGCTTGTATGTCTGCGTTACTGTGTTTGCCATCAACAATCACCAAAGCTCCTAACATCCCACACACATTCATCCATGGTTTTGTCTATGAAGGGCTTGGACCAAAAATGGAACCACATTTAACAATGCATAAGTCTATTTTCTGCTCTTCGGTGTTGGCCAATGAACAGAGAAAATTGAATTCTGCTCTGCTCCTCTTCCTTTCTCATTATTAAAAATGTCTGATTTTGTTGAAAATTTTTCTCAGATGATATGAATATCAGGGTAAATGTGCCTATTATTAATTTGTGGATTCTATTTTAATAACCTCACCCGCAATTACTGTGGGTCTTCAATATCCAGTATCACATCATGTACCTAATTACTGTGACATAGACAGATAGTTTAATTTCCAGCGCATGATCTCAGCCCAGATAATGTTTAAAGAAAGAAAGTATAGTTTAACGTTTAACATAAAGTGCCTTTGTTATAGACAGAAGACCTTATGAAATGTGTTTGGATGGCCGTTAAAAGGCCAAGACCTATTCTTTGCCAACTGGATGTCATCAATATTCAAGCAAGCAAACGCTAATGCATTGCTCTACAGGCACAGCAAATATTGATTAAGTGCTTTTCACAGTATTATTTCAGAAAGTTCAGAGTGGGATTTTCTCATTAATATTTATAATGGCAGCTCTGTTGTGTCAGCCATAGTTAGTGCTTTTATGGATATTCCCACAATGTGGCTGAAATAGGTCCGTTTTTTAGTCATTTTAGTTCCTCGGTGCAGTGCAATAGACAAATATATAAATATATTGCATTTTGCATTGATATCTAAGCCTGTAGCTCATGTTATTGTGAAAGAAGACCTCGACACTTTATTGAATATCACAGTAAATTCATTTCATCAGGATGTCCTCTTGTAGACAGGTGTGGGCGACTCAGCAGGCTTTTCTGAGAATGCTGTGTTTTCTCACATGCTTGTGCTGCTGTTGTTGTCTTGATACCTGGCTTCCCCCTCATCCATAATTCAGCAGTGAACTGAGTTTTCACTGCATGTAATGACAGCAAGTTGTAGAGAAAAGCACTACGACTTAAGATCTGAGGAAAAGTGACAGCAGGACCTATATCCTGTCATTGTCACCGACTGCTTCCCCTCCCTGTCTGTCTCTCTTTGACATGCCAGTCCTTTAAATCTGTCTCTCTCACTATCCTATACTCTTTCTTTCTTCTCCCTTCTCCTTTCTCCATGCCTCACTGCAAGAAAATCCTTCCCCTTTACACACCTCCCCTCTCTCCTTCTCTCCCTCATCTCAAGTGAACGCTCAGTATTTTCCCCTCCAATCTGCGAGGCCATCTGGTCTTGTGTCCTCAGCCTCGCGTCTGTCTGCGGTATCTTTGCTCTCTGAATCCATTTGACAAGATTAATAGAGTGAACCTCAGACAGATATAAGCTGCTCATTTTGATAGGGACTTATGAATCGTTTTGAGGAGATAAGTTCAGCACTGGCCATGAACAGTTGAGCAGGGTTTTTCCTTTTATTTTTTTTTTCCTCTATAGGCTGACAGTTCACCTGGCCAATCAAAAGGGATTTGAGGGTAAAAGAAGCAAACTCTGACCTATATAAATACATATTACAACGGATAAAGGTCTGGACAGTCTGATCTAAAGACCTGATGAAATGTAAACAAGAAGGAGAAAAAATATATTTCCCTTTTGTTTGCCGGTGTTGGCTTGAGTCCGAGACACACTGCTGGCAGCCGGCACAGACCTGGAATAAACACCAGTGCCCTGAATTGTAGTCAGATTAACATTTTGACAGGTGGAATCCCACTGGAAAAGCTGATTGAATTGAGGTGCAGTTTGTGATGTGCACAGTGTAGATGTGTGGATATAATTTCCATTATTTAATGTGCATTAGTCCATTATTTTACTTATTTATACGGATAATACTACTGACAATAATTACCTATAGATAGATAGATAGGGCTACTTCAACAGGTAAATCATTTGCAACTAAATCATTTGCTTTTTCATGAATAATGTATGCTGCGTAGTTTAAGCAGTATACACTTAGAGATGAAGGAGCATGTAGAACTGACCACTGGGTGAAGCCGACTGAAAATAAAAACTGTATTCTTTGATATAACAGATGGATGTATTGCGGTATTCATGGCGAGACAGACAAGTCATCACCTCCTCCTGTGACTCAGGCTAGACTGTGTGAGGATTTTCATTCTGTCACTCAAAACTCCTGTCAATCATCGTTCTGCCCACCTCAGGTCACCCACTGGGAGCTCATTCATACTCCAGCCTCTGTGACTGTGAAGGAATATTTAATACTGTCTACAGTGGAAATGGAACTGACTTTGTGCCATTGTGCCCATTGAACACCATTACTGTAAAAATTAACAAATACATTTTTGCATTTGATATGTTCAGTGTCAGTGGCCAGAATTCACTGCGGGAACAGACCTCTGTCAGGAGGTTTAGGGCATGATTGCCTCGGTGGAAATGTTTTGCAAAATGACATTAATACATTAATACATTAATACATTTCACGACTTTTTACCTGATTTTATGTGCCCCATTTTCACACTATTTGATGGACCTTCTGATGTTGTTTTTTATCATGATTCATCCTCAAAAACAAATTAGGTCATATGACAAATACTGTATAGCTTAGGTTTTGGGACCAACTAATGGAAGATTTCCATCACAAATCACTAACAGCTGCATTCATATAATGAACACAATAATGACTATAGTGAAGCGATGAGTGTCCAGTCTGCCAGCTCTACATCCACCAATTATGGATTTGATGTTTGATTGATAAGGCTGCCCGATATCTAGTTTATCCTTCTCACAGCACAAATTTGCAGTTTAAGCTTTCTGCATTTGATTATGCATTTATTCAAAACGGCCTGGCTTCCTTGTTAGAGTTTTCTATTTTAAAGCACTGTTGTTATGTATGTATGTGTGTGTGTGTGTGTGTGTGTGCATACAGTATAGTACAACTCAAACTATTTAAATTTGATTTGTACCAAACTTGTTGGAGGTTTAGGGTCAGGAAAGGAAGAACTGATTTTATTGTGAGGAGAATCACTCAAAGGTCACAGGGTAAAAGTTTCAGCCCAATGCTACAGGGAATATTTATAATGAATTGTTAAGAGATACCCATATGACCTTTGTCTTGGTCACATGACTTTCTACCTTCAGTGACACTGAAAGGTTGAACTGCTGCAAAAATTTTGCAGGTATTATTGGTTGTATAGCATTTCAGTGTCAAACATGCAGCCTGCGGGTGTTGCACTCCCTGAGTGGCCCTTCTAGTTTTTTGTTTTTTTTTTCGTTTTTTTGTGTTTTTTCAGAAATTGGTGGTAAAAAATAGAACTGGAAGAGATTGCTCAGGTTTACGCTGCCCAATTCTGAGCCAACAGGGGCTTGTAAACAAAAGTCACATGGGCTCACACATGCAGCCTGTTTATTGGACAGAGTTTTAGTGACCTGTCGTCCTGTGAGGTCGGAGAGAAACAAACAAGTCCCTGCCACTTTAGCCAAGCATGATAGATTTGTCTCTGCCCTAATTCACCTTCTCTGGTAGTAGAAACGTATTTGGGGTTGTTTCCTGTATTTGGTCCTTATAATTTTGGTGCAGATCTGAGTTCAAATGGCATTGTTTTCACCAGAAAGGAGTAAATGCTCCAGAATTTGAATAAACTGCTCCAGGCATGTCTGGCATTAACTTACCCTTAGTTTGCCTGCAGGGCAAGGCATGGCAAGTGTGGGCCTGCATCAACAGTATTAGTAATCGAATCCATTTTTCTGCCTATTTTGCACATCATCACCTCTCTCTGTCCTTTTATTTCCTGATATCAAATAATGCATAAATGCTAAACCAAACCATTTTAATTACATCACACTCACAAGATTTCCTCCCTTCTGGTGATATCAAGATTTGACCTTCAAACCCACTTCAACCACTACTCATTCATGACATAACACATAGCCTTAAGCGAAGCCCAGCACCCAGGTAAACCACACACAACAGCAACGTGATGACTCATGCAGCCTGTCAACATTTAACAGCTTTTTTGTGTTTACTTACCCAATTATAGTTCCTACCCCTCCAGACACATTCTGTTCTGTAATTTTCTCCCCCACATCTCTTAACCTCTTCTCACCCTCTACTTGCATTTTCCTTTTCCAGCAAGCCAATTTAATTTGTGTGCTAATTAATGAGGCTGACCTCAATTAAAGCAGTAATTGGACCGTTTGGAAAACCCAATCCGAGACACATCATAGACACAGTTTCTGTGCCATCCTCTTGTCAAGACCTACTGCATACGGCTGTGACGTCACCCCTACTTGATGTGTTTGATTAATACAACAAGTAACAAGTACTGCATATTGAACAGTTTTTAATTGCTAATGATTTTACCAAGCAATTCTTGAAATGAAGGATTTAGCTTTCCACTGCATTTTCAAACAGAAGTGAAATGCCACTTACTGAATGGGAATAATTGCATTTCGAATTCAGCACTGCTGCAGAATCAACCAGTGGCAGGCAGAGAGAAATTCACAGTGTTCCCCGAAAATTGTCAAACAAATGGTCTAAGGCCAAAAGAGGAGCATTATATTTAGAAATAGTTTCTAGGGCACAGTTTGAGTACAAAGATATTCTTCACAATATTCCATTCATGTCCATCTTTTTCTCAAAAAAACAAAAACAAAACAGTGCGCCTTTTTGTTCTATAGTGCTTGTTGAAAATGGCTCTTTCGACTGAAGTATTTTAAAAACCCGTTTTTGTCGCACATACTTAAAAGTCACACATATTTAAAAATCATCTAGAATAGCTTAATATCTCCTGTGGCTGTGGATCATGAATCGTCCAATTGCCATAGCCAAAGCCCATTGCTATTCTTGCCATATGTGACCACCAATTGCCATGTTTTTAATGAAAAATAAAGTGTGGTGGAGTAATCTGGGTCTTTTCTGTCTATTGTTTGCTGCCATTTTAAGACTGAGGGCCAATTATATTCAGCAAGCAGCACACAGCTTGTACCTCTGTCAACTGCCACTAAAATGGAATAATTATGTAGCCTAAATAATTGGAGGAGCATCATTCTTTTATTTAATGAGAAATGACCCTGTTGCAGATAGCCAGCTTACACAGGCTTTAATGAATTGTTTTTGTAACCTTTGATTTTAAGTTTTAGTCATAATGTCATGTATTATTCATCGCTAAGGGCTGCTGAATTGTCCCTTGAGTTGTTAAATTTTCTTCTGTATCACTTTGCTCTCATTGTTTTTCCAATTGTCCCTTAGTTGGTTAATGAGGGCTGCTTCATGATAGGAGTTCTTGCCCCTTTAAGCACCTATATTGTATATGCACATAAAGATAAGCACTATTATTGGTGTTACAGTAGGTTGGTGGCAGACAATAATGATGAATATAACTGTTTTGGCCTCAAGGCCATTAAGGATTTTCCATGGTATTTCAGTGCATTAATATGCTAATGTCCTTGCAACATCATGAATTCAAGTTACTTTGCCATGCATGATATACAGTGATGCACAGGGCTAAATTGCCAATAGTGCAAGAGCGCTAGGAATAGCATCATTTCTGTAGACAAGGACTTGAATGCGAAGCGAGAAAATAAATAGATAATATGAAATTCAGCAACAAATTTGGATCTGTGAATGTCATCTGACATGCTCTCATTTGTTACCAGAACCTCAGCGTTGTCTTTCATATGCCAGAGCTTCACAGTTCTGCAGAAAAAGAGCTGCCTGAAATAGCAGAATGTTGTTCACCTCCACAGCCCGTCAGTGAGGCAAGTTTTACAGCCCTTTCTTCTTTTTAACGAGGAGACAGGGACTGTGCAGGTAATGGGCTTTGTTCTATGTCGGTAATAGAGAGGTGGAGAATACAGAATATTAAATGCTGCTCTCTTGGCGAGTAGAATATAGGAACTTAGCTGTGATTAGCATTGTGAAGTGGAAGACTCCAGATGTTAGCAGGTGTAGCCCTCATTAGCACTCCCACGAGAAATTGAGATTAGTATAATGCAGTTAAAAGCCAGATGGGTGACAGTAGCCTCAAGGTTAGAGAAGGTTAAAGAAGAAGGTTTGTAATTGGAAGATTGTTAGTGTGAATTCAGACTCTGCCCTCCTTCAACAGCTGGAGTCAAAATGTTGCAAAGTATTGTCCCAGTGGAGCTGCTCAGTGACCGACAACACAAGACTGTGGTCAAACGGGGCAGCTCCCAGGAATGAGTTTGTGGATCTGTCTTACCCACAGAAATCATCCCTGCCCACCTTGAATCTGCTGCCCAGGGCTGTCGCTGCTCTTCAGGCCCGAACGACTGGGTGCAATTTTGCCTGGTTTGATGCCTCTGTGGTGCACCGCAGGCAGAAGATATCACTGTGATGGTTAATATACATTCTTCACAGGGGTTTTTAGCTTTTGTTGATTATCTGCTCTTCATGCGTATCTTGGCTCCCTCTCAATTATTTTGTTATTATACAGAACGGTTTGATCATGGGTGCCTGGCAATTATGGAAAGAGGACCTCAGTGTGCCTCTAATGTAATGCTATTTTCCAGTGCAGTTGATATTTTATTTATGTAATGTATTTATATATTGTTGATACTGTAATTAACGTGAAAATAATTATTCCTGAGTTCCATCAGTAAAGATATTGTTAGAATTCTATGCAAACAATTGCTGCAGTATTGAGTCTTTGATGGACTTTTACCTCTCATGCATGCATATAAATCAACTTTTGACTCATAAATTAATCAAAACTTTAATTACATGCCTGATAGGCATTTTTCCTACGCATTCTGCCACTGCAACATAGTGGCAGTGTACCACTTGATTTCTTAAAAAAAAACAACAGTCACCAAAAGCAACTTTTGTTACAGGGTTGATTTTGTTAATGAATGGAAATCAATTGAGTGTGTGACAAGTTGTATTTACTGAGCTTACAAGGAGCACTTGAAGGCAGCATACTTCGTGTCAACTAGCCGATCTGACAAGCAACCACAACATGGATGAAGAAAAGCTAATTAAATCCTTGTCTAAGTCAAACTGACTAAACAGAAAGATGCTCTGTAATGAGTAACTGCACATTTGATATTTAAAACACATGCATCATATCGAGCTTGATAAATAAAGCTGATCAAAAGCTTAATTGGATAAATAAAGGTTGAAAGGTTGCTTTGGTTTGCAGTAATTGGGTGAATCCAGTGTGGCTTATGTTGATGCTAACTGCTTGAAACCTGACAACAGAAACAAGAGCATGTGGATGTTTCACTTAGTTATGAAAAGCTAAAATTAGTTTTCTTTTGCAAACCTGCCAGACTCTCAACAGTAGGTAACACTTCATGCTAGTGCAGCTTCTCTTCAGATACTAGGACTCCAAAAGTCTATATTTGGAGAGCTAGCTGAAATTTAGGATTGAAGCCTATAAACTGCACAGAACCATTCAACCAGTTCAAGAACTATTTTCAGAGTCACATGCAAATTTCTAATATAGAAATATGTTCATGTTGATTGTACATATTAAAATGCAACGTCACTTATGATAAATATATATTAATTTCTTCTGTGTTGCCTCAGCCAGTCTGATGGTGACACAGCGCAGACATTAAGCAGTGAGGTCTGTGAGATCCCACCTGTGTCAGATTATGCAAGTGCACTCCCATCCTCGAGCTATGACAATATTTTCCTCTGCCATTTTTTCCCTGCGAGGATGAAACTCGGAATAGGCTCCTGCTCTGATAATATGACTAAGCGCGCAAAGCCTTACATCTTTGTCAGATTCCAAGTCTCCAGAAGAAATTAGATTAAGCCACCACAGCTGCCTTGCAGTCCCACCTTTAGCATCATCAACATGTCAGTAACAGCTTACACTTTTAAAAAAAGGCCCCAACGTTTTGGCAAATGAGCTCTTTGATCAACATACCATTGCTTGATCAGGATATTCTGCGCCTCTCTGTGTTCAGTATTGGCCAAAAAGAGAGTGGCGTGTTTCTTTAGCGGTAGTAGAAGTTGGAAAAAGGTTTCTGCTCTTGGACTCTGTTGCAGTATGCCGAGATGTTAGAAAGACCCTGGAGGGCTGGGAGAGCTGAGATTAAGGCCACGTCAACTGACAGGCGACACGAGCTTTAGCATCATCAACACGTCACTGCAAGATGTCAACATGTCAAGCTACGCGCAAAGCTTTATTAAAACACGCCTGTCCAGATTGCCTTCGTCCTACTGAGCTCTCACTCTCTCTCTCTTTACACACACACACACACACACACACATATCTAATCACACTGCCAGCACTACCAAACATTAGGGTCATGGTGTCACATCCTATTTTCAGTCTCCCCCACCCTCACCTGTTTCTGTTTTTATATCTGTCCTTTACTCTGCCCCACCCGCTGTTATCTTAGCATACCACCCCCACTTTTCTCTCTCTCTGTCCCCTTTTCACTCCTCCCCTCCTCTTCTCTCAGCTCAGTTTAACCCCCCCTCCCCCGTCAT
>OMLF01043870.1:0-18861 GCA_900302615.1 Holocentrus rufus
GGCCCCGCTGGAGCTGCCAATGTTTATGTTAATGTTGTTGTTGATGTTGGTGGTCGGGGGTGCCAGGGCACTGACGGGGGGCTGGGACTGGGATCTGGCTGGGGGCGCGACGGGTGCTGGGCGGGAGAAAGACGAACAGGGGCGCCCGGGTCCTCTGGAGGAAGCGGCTGTGCTCTTCTTCTTCGAGTTGACCGCCGCGGCCATCTTGCGTTTCTTGCGACGGCGGAGCATGCGGCCCCTCATCTCCTCCATTTCCTCCTCTTCGTCGTCGTCGTCGTCATCGTCATCCTCCTCCTCTTCGTCCTCCTCGCGGTCGGAGTCACTGGGCTCGGAGTGGGTGAGCGGGGAAGAGGAGGGTGATAGCGACCAGGAGGGGGTGAGGTAATCGGAGACAGAGAGGGACAACGGGTGGGGACCAGCCTCTTCCTCCTGTTTAGATACAGAAATGAAAAAAATCCCTTGCAGCTTAACACACAGACATAATACACACAAGTTACACATTCCGTCTAACACATCTATGGTGAATACTTGATTCTGATTGGTCAATTAAGCCATTCTCCGGTTGGTTATTTCTATATCAGAATAGAAGGCCATTGTCCATTGCCTCATGAAGAAGAAAATACACATTTCAGTGGCTCAGACTTACTAATTGACTCAGACTTGTTGATTGAGTCTTGCTAAATGAATCATCCTGTTGTCTGGCCCCTTAATCTTTGAATTGTATGGCCTTCTCACTCCGTTGATTTAACTACTAAAGAACTCCTTCCTGGCTTTTGTCCCCATTTGGAATTGCATCCCATATGATCACTGCCTGCCCTTACCCTTTGATCACTACCTATTTACATACTGTCTGATCACTGCCATTGTTACTGTATAAAAGGTCTATCTCTGCCACTGCTCCTGGTCAGCTCACCGATACAGACCTGCTCTATGTCGGTCAGTTCACCAGTATGCCGGCATGCTTCAATAAACTTCACATCACCACAGCAAACTTCTAGACTGGACGGCTATAATTTTCTTCAACACTCATCAACATAACCAAATTAATACACTTCCTGAGGCCTTGCTGCTGTGTGTGTTGTTAGTAAGCTAGCAACATGCACAGGAAGAAGCGGCTGAATGGCAATGCCCAGTGTTGCCAAAAAGACGTTACAACCATTAACCTCCATTAACTAAATTACTTGGCTGACACCACCACATGCAGGCAAAAGTGGAGGAACTTTCCACCAATCCAGGCAACAGCAGCAGATCTAGTGAGTGCCTCTCCTAGCTGCCTGCCTGTCATACTTGGCAACCTTGAAACATAAACACAACGACACCCCCCACCCTGGAAAGAACTTTTTATTGTTATTCCTTTCCTTTAACTACTAACTGTTGGTATGGAAACAGCTCTGCAAATGAAAGCAATGAACTGTTTTTCCTTAATGGAAGCTTGAAGGCCAATAAAACATCTGTAAATGATTATTTTCTGTTGATTTACTGATATCTTTCGTGAGGTGAAGCCGTGTAATAAGTGGGATAATCCACTCCAAGGTGGTCTTCTATTGAGAAATAATGACCTTTACAGGGGGAACCCCCATCTGCTGCATGATGGGGGTTTTCTTTGCCTCTGCAGCTGTTATTATTATTTAGATAGAAGACCACCTCATCATGGATTATCCCTTACTTGCACCAATTGCAGTATTTAAGATATAAAGCAATTTAGACTCACCATGGCATTCTCGCCCCAATCTGTCAGGCTGTAGTCAACTGTGATCTCCTCCCCTTTGGCGATGTCTCGGATTGCTATGACGACCAGTCGCACCTGGGTCCCGCAGTGGACTTCTCGAATCCGGCAGTTGGGTGGGGGGTGGAAGAGCACAGGTCCCCGAACACCACTGGCTCCCTCTTCCCCCAGCTCTGGCACACTGAGAAACAAAAACTGAGATTAGAAATGTGGATCGCTTACTCATCAAAACAAGTGAAGTTTCCATTACTGAGGCTCTTCCTTACCAGAGCTGTGCAGGGTCAGCCAGGTAGTAGGGACTGCCAGGTGGAGGGAGGCGGTCCTCTGCACCCTCTGGGTACTGGCCATCACCTGGGCGAGATTGGACTGGTTAAACCTCGTGCATCTTTACATTATTGTGTGATCCTGTCTTGATCCCTGAACCCGGGCCTTGTGTTTGAGGGAGGGTCTCCCTACTAACTACAACACCCTGCTAATTTGGGCATTTGGTACATTTTACAGTCATTTGCCAAGAGTGGATAAATACACAAACAGTAGGTGTGTGTAAATGTGTGTCTGCATATGTGTGTGTGTGTGTGTACCAGGGCTGTAGCTGTGTTCAGACATGCTCTCCTCCTCCTCATCTTCTGTTACATATGCTCGGTCACACACCTTCACAGGTGTTCCCTTCCTTTTTCTCCCACACACACGTCTAGAAAAACACAACCACACGCTTCATTTAGCACAATGATGCATTCAGACAAAGCAATGCTTAAGATTACACTAGTGTAAATGTTTGGATAGAGAGCAACAAAAATGAGCTAAGCATGCAGTGTCGGGCAAATGAATACTTCAGTCTGTTTATAGTGCTTTTCTATCAGGTAGGTGAATCATCCAAATCAACAACCAAAAAGCTCTCAACTGTTTAACTGATTATGGTGACAGTAGTGTTGAAGATATTGTCAGTGATGCTGATAATGGTGATGCTACATGTCATGTACAGTCCATGTTTCACTGTTTTGTCTTTTTTCTAGTGTCTGTTTTGCTGCATTTTTTTCCATCTGTTAGGAATGTTCCCCTGCAGAAAAATAGAAATGTCTTGATCAATTTGTAATGCCATCATGGATTACTTAATTTGGGAATCTCATGCACTACTCGTATTGTTGGTTTTGGCATCTAGTACACAGAAAAGGCAGGCCTCGAAAAAATGTAGACCAAAAATGCCTTCATTTGAATGTTATCACGGTGTTTTAGTTTTGATTTGCAAAATCTGATTTATTTTTAATGTGCAAGTGAAGATATTGCGCCGGTGTCATTTAATCACGATTCATATCAAATCAGTTTCCCTGACAGTATAGTGATCGTAGCCTGACCACCAGCCTTGGGCACACTGTAAAAGGCAGTGAGACAAATCACTAGCCTAAATCTCAGTTATCATTATTACCATTATTATTAAAATGTGGAGACTGACTCCACCCTTCATTCTATCATGTTGGACTTTTTGAGTCCGCTACAGAAAAGTGTTTATGCACAACAAGCATCCCTCACTCGTTCAGCCTTTTGACAGGCGGTGTCACTGTTTTCGGATGCATTTTGTTAATGGTCAGCAACTTTGTTTACTCAAAAGCTAAGCATCGGCGAGTCATATACACAAGCTGAACAGTCAGCCTCTGTGATAATAGAGCAACCAATACTGTTCTGCGTGCTTTGCTGGGGGAATATTTTCAGAGATCTGCAATCTAAGCAATCAACATTATAACGAGACTCGTACACAGGTGGATGAACCCGGACAGCAGGTTACACCAAACAGTAAACACTTAGCTGGTGATTTCTACTCGGTGCATGCTAAGCTCGCTGAACCACGGCTAGCCAGTTAGCTTACAGTAGCTAACGTTAGGCTAACAGAATGACTTCTTTCCCCACAGAACATCAAAAATCAAAAGCTGCCTGTTAGCTCTGTATTGAGACCGTTACCAGAGGACGAAAGCGTGCAGAACATCGCAGCCGCGACCCAAAACACACAAAAATCACTTTCCCTGCTCCGTTTTTTTGCAACATAACGTTAAAATCATGCACGCGAATAAAGGCTTGGAACTAAACAAACGTGCACGATCACAGCGCGTGCGTTCCTGGCTCTTGATTTTTGCTTACAAATCCGCGGCGAAAACACCCGGTGTGGCGACAAGGGTTCGCTTTACTCACCCCCGTGGCGGCGGCGGCTTGCTCCCATCTCCGTCGCTGTCGAGGGTCGGTGGCTCCCGGTAGTCAAAAGGCGACCGTACGTTCTCCGCCATTAGGACTCCCTTCCCTACCTCTCGCGCTCCGGTAGACTGCACAGTGCGCATGTGCACAATATCCTTGGGGGTTCTAATGGTAAAATGGGGTACACTTCTAAACAAAATAAAGGCTTAAAACCCCATTATTCAGTTTTTTTGAATGCTGAGAGTGAAATGGGGTCGTTATATGAGATAAGGCGCATCATCTTTGACGTACTTGATTAGAAGTGCGGCCATATCAGTGTTTATACATTCAAGTTGGCCTATTTCAGGTGTCAGTGAATCCAATATAGGCACAATAGATATGACTCAGTTTTAATCTCTACTGCACATCCAGTTAATCAACAGAGAATTCAAAGGAAAACATGGCATAAAAATCACCATACTAGCAGGTTTGGAAACATCAATTTACAGCTCATTCATCCCTCATTATAATATTCAGTCAGTGTATGCTGTGTTAGAGACATTTAACACTACAGTAAAGGAGTTTGGTGCAGAGTACTTTGGCTACAGGCAGTACAATCCTACTGTACAACATTAATGTAACAGTCTGAAAATTTGTTAAAACAATATAGCAGCACGTTCAAGTATGATTATACAATGCAACTTTGAGAGAACTTGGACACAGCAGGTGACATGATACTTGATAATCACAGATCATGCCAAACCAGAAGCAATAAAAGCATAAAGTCAGTATGCATTTGAAAACATACTGGATTTGAGTTGGAATTACTTTGCACTGAAAGCTGCATAACCAATCGACATTATCTGTCAATATGGCTACACATTCAATCACAGTTTATCAGTCATGTCATTTTTGGCTACATATTAGCAATTAGTTTGTGTCTGGTGTGTTAATAACAGCAGATAACTTGTCATCACTGAGAAAATCCACTTAAATAAAATAAATTACACATTTTACACACTCACAAAAAAAGAACTATTCAACCAATCTAACTCTGCCTCCTACCAAAGCAAGTAAACTTTGATGGGGACTAAAAGTTTGCACACACCTTTTTGTCAAAGGAATGTGCAACTGTGACAAACTAGAGGTCATCTTAACACTTGCTGTGGAAATACCAATGTCTGGGTTAAGCTGTCTAGTGGACTTTGTTAGAGGGGCTTAGTTGTGATTTTAGTTAAGCGGTACATTTTGTAACCTTCAGCATTCACAGAGCATATTCATATCACTCTTTCGTTACATCTGGAATACAGAAAAGTCAAAGCTGGCTGTTAGAATTTGGGTCAGTTCATAGTTGCTGATGGATTTTTTTTTTTTAAAAACAACATTAGGCTTCTTCCGTCCCATTCCTCTCTGTGTGTAAGGCGTGAAGCGTCTGCGTGGCATGGTCGGCCCAGTGGATTAGCTCCAGTAGAACTCGATAGGTCCACATTTTGACCGCAAAAGACCCCACAGCACCATCAACTTCCTACACAGAAGACAGTAATAAAGGTCTTAGCCACATGATCCCCTACATATGAAAGCAAGGACAAGACAGGGTACTCAGTGGATGAACGGTCCATGTGCTGCAGTTGGCTAGAATTTGTTCAGGTTGTACTCACTTAACCCTTTTCTTTCATTTCCCATTTTCAGTGTATTATCTGCAAAACTCAGAGGGAGAGTGAACTGTCTACATTCTTTGAAAAAAATAAGGAGAGTGATCATGTCAAAGAACACCGTCGATGGCCAGCACAGAGAGCAGAGGAAGAGGAAAATATGCAAAACACCCTTTCAACAGATTGTGATTTTAGATGGACCAAGTCCCAAAGTCAAATGCATTAAATTAAAAGCAAACATATCCTGTGACTTCTGAGGAATTAAGTGGATAATTTGGGTCTAAAAGTAAATAACTGATTTCTTTCTTAAGTCTTATTCAAGTATAGGAGTCAATCGTGATTCAAATTTCAGCTGAAGGAGTGACATCCAAAATATCACGACACTGTTGCTTCAAAATATCGCAGCATTATCTCCCCCTTGCCCAATTCCCCCAAAAACTTTAACACAAAAAATATTATATAAATAACACTCAATACTCATCCCTCATAAAATTTTGCAATATAAAATCTAAATGTTTTAACTAACTATCTCTTACATAACAGCGTTGCACATTTTTTTCATACCTTATATTTAAAAGCTAAGAATTGATGTTTCCGTTTGTGTAAAAACAAGAACTGCCTTGAATTTGTTGCAGCCTTTTTCACAGTTCTATCACAAGTAGAACAGGTATTTGTACACATAGTAAGTTGAAATGTAAATTACACACAGTCCTGCAATTTGGGCGTCAGTCCAGGGAGGGTGGGGGGAAATTCAATTATGTAGAAAATATTGCATAGGGCCACAAATATCGTGATATTTGATATTATGGTAAATCAGCCCAGGCTGACTGTGGGCCTACTTGAAAAAACATAGTATAACATGGGCCTGTGTGGTGTACTGAATCCTAAACAAATCACTTTAATCATAATATTATTAAAGAACATATCAGAAAATGCCATACTTTGTGGGGCCCTTATATGCTGAATGTCAACTGTAAGAGTCTATTTTTATCATGGACACCCATAAGCTGAGACATGTTTGTGAGAAAATTGTATTGTATGGAGAAAAAGAGGGTTCATAAGCCACGTTGCCTATTACAGATACCGTACCTCGCTGCACTGGTCATCTGGGGTGACTTCCACGTTCGTGTCCTCAGTATCCACCAGGACTTTGGTGCTGTGGAGCAGATGCTGCAGCCTGGCCCGGACATTCTTCCTCATGGTCTCATAATCGCCCTCAAGCTCGCCCATCTCCTCCTCCTCTCTCAGGATGAGGCAGTGGAGGAGCCCCAAACACTGGCGCAGAGCTGAGTGCAGCAGCTGCACCTGCTCCACGTTGCTGGGCTCCTCCGAGTCTGGGGAGAGGGACACGATGCGGCCCCCCTCAGGGGTGTGGTCCGACAAGAAGCTCTCCCTCTCCTTCTGAAAGGGCGAGAGGAGGGTGAGGATGGGGAGACATGACGCTTGGGAAGAGGAGGGGCGAGAGGTACAAGGTTGATTGACCGTTGTCTGATTCTCTAGCTGATGCTGAGAGAAAAGCAAGACATGTGGCACAAAGCAGCACAGGCCTTGAACTTCTGCCTTTAATTTGGTGTAAGATCAATTATGAATCTAAGCCTTAGTGACAACAATACTGATTATATTGATCAATTAAGAGGTGTTCTAAATGTTAGATGAGATACAGAAGCATGGAAGTAGGAAAATCCAATACACTTTATCCATTAGGCGAAGACCCCAGGGGAAATGGATGGGACGGGAAGGAGGGAGGGGTGGTCTTTTAGAATGATTAAATTATGCACCGCAGTATCACTCAGCCCTTTTAAGAACACAGTGCACACTCCTAAATGTAAAGCGCATACTCCGGGAGACCCAAATATATCATTCAAACCAGACAGGTAGCTAGCTACGTCATGCAAAAACATGCTTTGGAAAATATGTCACGCGCCGAGAGCCAATAAAGTAACGGGGTCGGGGAGTCTCTATCCCACAGCAAAGACGGGACGTGAACTAGTGTTATGAGTGTGTAAACTGATACTCACGTATAACTGGAGGAGTTGAGAGCATTCCTGGTGCAGTAGCCGAGCCAGAGCCACCGCTCTCCCGGTCCGCGACCGTCCAGGCACCGGCATGTCCAGCGCGTCCACGGTTATCTTCTGCTCCAGCTCTGCCATTTGCACTCCAGCCTTGTTATAGGTGGTTTAGCCGTAAGCTGGATGGAGACCGAGCAAAAAATAATTCCCCCCACGCCGCAAATGTACACGCCGTAACGGTGTATTTTACACTCCTTCGGCGAACCTTTTTGGGAATACTTGACGGTTTGCACACGAACCGGTCCGGTGTAGTTGTCAATGAAGCATGTTTATGTCGCCGTTCATGTTGGCATGCACGCAACGCAGTGGGATTTAATTGGTTCCGCAAGCCACAGGGGCGTTTTTAGGGGGACGCACAGGAGCGCTTTTTCCCCAAAAAACGTCACCATGGGGCCCACCCATTCTTGGAAAAATAATAGATATTATTGTTTGAGATTTCTAGCAAAATCCAGGCATTACATATTGTTAGCATGACTGATTATGACATTAGTTTTTCGTGACGTCAAAATAAGGTGCCATCAATTTAATTTTTTTTAAACTTATGATAAAGCAAGTTATCTTATGATAAAATGTTGCAAAATTAATACATAACTGCCACTGCTAAATTATAACGTGCATGCAGTATTATTGTGAAGGCATAAATCAAAAACACATTAAGTATGGCAATCTAATCTCCACACACTATTAATCATTTATTTATTTTTGTAACGGGGTATTAATGACGATATTCCCTTATTTTATGGTTAACCTGCAGACTATTATGAGTGTGCATGTTAATCTTGACCACACTATCAAAGATGTCCTAAATAAATAAATAAATAAATAAATAAATAAATAAATAAAATTCCCATTGATCAACTTCACAACAGATCTTGTTTATTATATTTATCCCAAACGTTTCCTGATAAATTAATATTAAGGTTGCAGACGTGGGTGCTCAGTAGTGGTGGCAGTGAACATAGGTGTGATTTACATTTTCTATGCTTCAGCAAACAAAACTGCTTACAGAAATGAACTTCCTGTCTTCGATTTTGACAAATAAGACACACATACGTTGCTGTTCCAAAAACTGTTGCTGACCAAATCTTAACAGTGAAAAATGAGAGCAGCACCCCTTGCGAATAATTGCACCAGATGATAGAGTACAGTTTGAAGGGGCCAACAGTGTGGCACCAATTAAATGAACATACAAATACAACCAAATGAGGAATACATACAATACATACAACCAAATAAGGAAGACAACTGAGATCTTGCTTTATAATGTGCAGTATTTATGTTGTCTCACTAATACTAGCTGAAATTTGGACATTTAATAGGACCCCATACACTCAATGAATTTGACTCAGCATCTACAAAGGTGGCATGATAGATTAAATCAAGTGGACAAAAAACTGTAGAGAATATACAGACAGTTATAAGGAGTTGTACTGCTAGGGCTGGGTGATATGGACAAAACAGGGTTCGTACAGCCAAATTTCCAGACTCTTGAAGCTTTTATCATCTAAATTGTTACTTTAAGTGGAATTGTGAAAAATAAAGTTTACAGAAATCCTTTATACCCAAAGCAATCAATGTATATTGTCACTATATGTTTTTGCCAGCTGTTAACTTTGATTGTTGTTTTGATCATCATTATTTAATGCTTGCTAATTTCTAGAGTATAAGATCATTTCAAATATTAAAAGATTTATTTACTAGTGACTGTGTGGATTAAACACCAGATTGTGTTGAAAATCAACATAATTTTTCGAGTATATTTGAATTCAAGCACATTCCTAACCTTGAAAACATAACGGTTAAAATCAAGCATTTTCCAAACTTTCAAGACTTTGTACGAACCCTGACAAAAATCAAATGACACATCTTTGACCAAATACCTCCATAACAGTATTGTGAAGACTGTAATAAGGATGACTACTGGTGCTTTCACAAGATATTACACACATTTTTGATGAACTCATAAAATCATTAGTAATGTGTGATGACCAAGCAGGCAGACAATTAACAGAACAGCTACAACAGTCTCATTAGATCAGAAAATTGCCTCCCTTTACTGTAATGCAGCCTATAAAACCAGGAAAAGACAACACTTGCACCATATCATGACATTACAATATCCGAAATCCCAGATGACATCTCGTCTCACATCATGATATTGATAAAATATCAATACATCACACAGCCATATGTGTTTCTGAAAGATTTCATTTATTTGGAACATTGTACCTGTCATCTATCAAGCCTGCTTTTCTGTCAAAGTAAAAGGGAAACTCTAGACTGATTCTTGAACATATAAATTCCTGACATTTTTAATTGTCATTTGGTCTACAATGCTACAAAGACTGTTCTTATAATCTCATTTGGTTGCAGCTGTGGCTCTTAACACTTAGTGTGATTTTTTTAGTGACCGAAGTTGCTTATTTATAAAAATTAAACAGAAAATTATTTTTTTCCTTTTTTTCTTAGATTCGGATTACGTTGTCATATATACAAACATGCTGAATAACAGATGAATGAGCTGCAATTCACTGACACTCTTCCATTATCACTCACCTCGCCATTAGAGTTATATGACCGGAAACATTTGGGAATACTCTGGGGATGTAAATGGCATGAAAGCACCTCTAACAAAATGTCAATATAAGTATTATATATTTATCAGTCTCTCTGTCACACATTCACACATACATACACACACACTAGGTGACAAAACCAAAATAGGCTAGGTGTTAAAATACTCAATATGTGATAAAATACTCACTGTACATAACCTATTGATCTATTGTAAATAATACTCCCTGATATAAAGTAGTACTGTATAGGTATCTAAGTGAGTACTGCATTATACTTAATTCATACACAATTATTCCTCTTACATGAGCTTAGTATATTTTGACACACTCCTGTCTCTTTCATTCCTTCCCAGAAACCTCTTAACGCTCCACTGCTGTGTGTCCCAGTCGGTTTTCCATAAATAAAAGTTTAGATCAAACTGTCGCCGTGCACCTCAGCACTTTCTAGCAGTATCTGCCTCTCACCTCCCCTCTCCCAAACAATTCCCTCCTCCTCCTTCTTCCTCTCTCCCCCGGCACCCTGCCACACCATTTGCCCTACATCCTGATGATCCCTGCCCACTATCACCCTCTCCCACAGGTCCCCCTCCCCGGTCAGCTGCTGCTCATCCCCGTCCGCCTCCCTGGCCCACTCCACGGCCTGCTGGGTAGCCAGGGAGGTGACGGAGCTCAGGGTCAGCAGGGTGCTCTGACAGTCCACGGCAGCCATGGGCGTGGCAGTGGAAACGGGCAGCGTGGTCAGCTGGATGAGCTGCGCGTGGCTGCTGCTGGAGAGGTGGGCGGCGGTGGCGGAGCTGGCGGTGGCGAGGTGCAGCAGAGCGGGGTTCTCCTGCTCCTGTTTCACCTGCACCACATGAGGCGGGGCCAGCTGGAGGAGTTGGGCATGGGACACTTCCATCTGTGGGGGGAAGGGCAGCACCACCTGCTCGAGCGGGGTGAGCGCTCCACCCAGAGTGTCCTGGT
Organism: Holocentrus rufus; assembly: GCA_900302615.1. Taxonomy (NCBI): domain Eukaryota; kingdom Metazoa; phylum Chordata; class Actinopteri; order Holocentriformes; family Holocentridae; genus Holocentrus; species Holocentrus rufus. The sequence goes on from OMLF01043870.1 coordinate 11,147, forward strand.
TCTCCTGGGTGACCAAGGTCTGGCTGGGCGACGTGAGCCCAGGGACGGCCTCCACGGCCGAAGCAGGAGTGGCTATTTGGGTGCCGCCGTTGGCCGCTAGGGCTTCAGCTATGAGCACCTCAGGGTGGCTCTTGGCCTTGTGGGCAACCACGGAGTCCTTTTTCTCAAACTTTTTGCCACAAATGGAGCAGGAGAACTGGTAGAAGCTATCCGCGTCGTGCTTCTTCATGTGCCAGTTGAGGGAGGCCTTCTGACGGCAGGTGAAGCCACAGATCTCACACCTGCCACAAGGGGGAGACAGAGGACAGGCTATAGTTGAATGGCTGGGACTTTCATTCCCTACACTTCTCTCTCCTTGCCATTTCCATCTATTTAGTAAACACAGCAAATTGTGACTGGACAGCATAAAAGTAAAAAGTATTGCAATTAAGTATTCTAAAATATCTTTCCTACCCACAGCAAATATGATGATGATACTATACAGTACGATTTACTCCATCTTATAATTTTAGTTTCACATTGAAGGGCTTATGTGGTCTTTCATGTTGTGGTTGTTTATGTTGTTCATGGTGATGTAAATTTCCCTCAGGATGAATAAAGTACTACTATCTATCCAGCTATCTATCTATGGCATTTTTTTTATGGCAAAATTTCACGCCCACTCACTGTATTGGCTTCTCTCCTGTGTGGATCATCCTGTGCACAGCCAGGTTGTGAGAGCTCTTGAAGGCGCGGGCACAATACTCACAGATGAAGTCCCTCTGATCTGAAAAACAGTGGACAAACATAAATAGACAAGAACTACTGTCTCATTAGATTGGCAAAAATGTTTTGCAAAATTATTTCAGTGTTTTTTAATGACTTAATCTGGTTTTGATTTGCTCTACCAGGCATTTGAGCAACCTGGAAGCAAGTGGTAACATTACTTGAACAATCAAATGACAACAAATATACTGTATGGCGCCAATGAAAAGACATTCTAAATGAGTGCCATAGTATCACCTGTATGGTGCTTGGCGTGACGCAGCAGCTGTTTCTGCAGACGAAACAGGCGACCACACGAGGGGTGATCGCACACGTACTTCTTTTTCAGCAGGTGCTGGTATTTGATATGGTGCTAAAACAAGAGATGGGAGAGAAAGCAGGATTAAACTGGTTTACAGCTACACTTAATTAACTTAACAATTAATTAACTTCAGTCAGAATCCTTTACTTGTAAAACCATTACAGCCAGTTTGGTATGTAAAATACTACTACTTAAACATTACAAACAAACAAGCTTGTGGAAATTATGAGGATGTAAGGATATTACAATCCTACTTTAGTCACTGTATAATGTCACTATTTAGTTGCTTTGAAAATATTTATAGGGAATTGGGGTTGTCATGGTTACAGATGACAGGATGGCAGACCTGTAGGTAGCGTGGGTGGGCTAAGATAGTACCGCAGCCCTCAATCTCACAGCGGACATACTGCACTGGGGGCTTCTTCCTATGAGCACAGAAAAGATTAAATCCATGTAACAAACATGGTGTGTTCAAGTAATGCTGGTTAACTACTGTATGTAATTAGAATGTCTAACATTGTAGCTTTCTCATGTTAAGGCCAAAGTAGACCTTACCTTTGTTTCGGCAGCCGAGGGGTCTTGTCATCTTTTCGCCGTCGGCCTCTCCTAAGATGATGACAAATTTAACACATTAGTGTGGGTTCAGTGTGGTATATCAGTTCATACATGCATCCGTCTTCCTAAACGTTGATTTGTCGTTGCATCCCAGCCCTCTGTCTTTCTATAATTTCCTTTAAACTAAACAGCCACCCATGCATATTTCACTTACTTCCTAAGTGGTTCTATATCATCTCCAGTTTCATCTTTCATTTCATCATCCACCTTCACGGCCATCTTTGGCGATTGCTCCTTTTTAATCTCATTTTCCTCTTCCTCCTCCTCTGACTGCTCTTTCTTATCCTCCTTCTGCTTTAATGTCGGACGTCGCCTCGATTTCTCCCTAAAGAGTTGAGAGAGGGAGATAAAGCGCTAATAACTTTTCAAACAAACAATTTGTCGCATTCATTAATGCCTTTTGATTATGTTAAAAATACAAAACAGCGGAAGACTCATTATGCAAAGGCAGTCAACTCAGCATACTTCTTTGCCTCGGGTGTATAGATGGGGTCTTTTGGGTTGTCTGTGAATGGAGGGTCCTCGTCAACCGGCACGTCCTCATCTGAAACACTAACACGGACATCATCAACAACGTATTGGCCACAATGAAATTCACTGATTTGAATAGATTCATTTACAATAAAATTTAGTGATTTGATAAGAATGATTTAACACCATCACTCACTTCTCACTGGTTCCTTTTAAAGTACCTCTTTCCACTCCTGAAAAACAGAGGAACAGATTTTGTCACCTCAGTTTGACACAGTTGCTGCTTTTAAACTTAATTCTATTATTTCAGGGAACTTACAGTCCAGATAGGTCAAGTAGGTTGCATATTAAGATGACAAATGTATATGGAGGAGCAAGTGAACTCACGCCTACCATGTGATTCAGCCTCTGTTTCTGGTTCAGTCTTGCATACTGGTGCTGTTGTGGAGCGGGCTGCCCGGGCTGAGGCTCCCCTCTGCCCCTTTCTAGACTTGGACAGCTTTGGTCCAAGAGTGCGCAGGGATGCTGAGGTAGACGGTACTGCCATTCATTAATGACAAGAGTAATTAATAAAGCACTCATCACCATTGGTGAGATAGGCTCACAGTGTTTTAAATGAATGTCTTCTTACCTTTTTTGGCAGTGGGTTTCTTTTTTGCAGTACTGCGTGCGAAAAAAGTTCTGCAGTTAGTGATATCCAGGTGCAAACAAAAACAGATGTTTTAGTTTATCACAGAAATACTCTATTAGTTTGTGCACTATTGCCCTGTGACTTTGCACAAAAATATTACAAGAAGAGCAGTGGCACGACAACACGTGCATGAGCTGAGTGGTTTGGCTTGGGATCTGGGTTAACCTATAGCCTATAGCTTTAAGAGCCATCAGTGATACAAGACACTTCCGACAATTACAGCTACAAGCCTGTTAGTGCAATCGCACTGACGGCCAGAAAAGATATGTGCTCCAGCCTGTAGCAGAAGCTGTGTGTACTTGTGATACTTATGAACTCTTAAGGGCACTACAATAACATGTGCTGCTTGTGCTTGCACTTACTCCATGGCGTCTGTGTTTTTGGAGCGAGGTCCGCCTGTACCGGTAGGTCTCCCACGGAGACGGTGGATACTTTCAGGTTTCCTCTGGCCAAAGTCATTCTTGGACTCGCTAGTCACAACTCCCCGGGCTCGCAAAACACGCCCATGACCCCCGGTACCCAACCGAGAGTCGCTGGAGTCCGGGGAGTTTACTCCACTTTTCACGCGCCGCTTCGCCCCTCTTCTGGCGGCGGTTGGTTCACTAGAGCTCGGGGACTGTTTTGCGGCCTCCACTGGACAACCGCCAGTGTGTGAGGTAGTGTTTGTCCCAGGACTGGAGCCTGAAAACTCGTCTTCCCCCGAGTTCATGCCCCTCTTACTTAAACCTTGCCCTAAGTTTGGCAATTACCGTTAGTTAAGTACGTTAACGCAAGGCTATGTATTTCTTTTAACACACTCGAGACAAAACAGCACAAATAGGAGCAACGCAGAAGGCCCGAAAGGACCAGCTAGCCCACTATTTAACTGTTCATCCCCGAGCAAGCCCTACATTTGCAAGCATTTAAAACAAAAAGTCACGTTTTATGGTAAATATTTACATTATAAAAATTCAGCAATATTTACTATCTTTCTTAAAGCTATAGCAAACCTCAAATGTCCTTTGGCCGAGGAAAGCAGAGTACAAGCTGCGTCTCCTTTAAGAACTGGTAGCGCAAACAATGAAGGAAATTGTAACATTTGGACGCACAGGCTCCCGTACTAATCCCGATTGTGGTCATGGGAGATGATGTTTTTTTTGTGTGTTTGGTTGGTTTTTTTAAACAAGACAAGCTGATTCAGTGTCAGTTTAAGAATCCAGTAAATTCCAAATTATTTACATCCTATCCGAATTTAATATCTGATTGTACTTTACATAGTGAAATGGTGAAATGCAAGCTTTTTTATACCGTTTATAGTATGGAACATATTTTTGTAATGACTCCTATTTTGTTAATAATAAAAACAAACAAACAAAAGGAATCCAGTAAATCCATGATAAACACATAGGCTGACAATGGCAAATGGCACATGTGGGAATATACGTTGCCCATTGCTACATGTGGTAATAGACAGGGTGAGGAGGAGTAGAAGATGGAAGAGAAGTGCAACAGAGCTCAGCTTACAATAAATCTCTGTAGGAATGTAAAGTATGTTCCCATGCATTTTATAAGTCATATTTAAAAAAAATATGCATGTCACCAAGATGAACATGTATGTACTTGATCAGTCTGCCATTGGTTACTTAACATTTTGAAACTGAAAAGGAGTTTGTTTAATGACTGAACTACAAATATGACCACAGTCAATGGCCATTTGAAGTTATCAGGTTGCAGTAGCACCGACCATGGGCCAAATACCACCAAAAGTTGACATCGTCCCTCAGAGCACATACATGCATATGGGTAATGAATTTGGTTCAAACAGAGCCATGTTCATTCACTTTCGTAAATTAACCACCGCTCACACATTTTTGGAACCAGCTACAGCAAAATGGTACTATATATTATAAATCTGAAAAAGTACTTTCATAAAGGTCCCTCTATTTTGATTAGATAGGATACAATTTGCAGGTGGAAAAGCAAAAAAGCTGCTTCAGAATAAATGAAAAATGACAGAAAATGAAAGCATTTGGCTTTAAGACCTATTGGCCAACTTTTTTGATATATCCTCCTCATATGTTTTGGGTGTGTTGGGCTTGGCGTCCTGATAGTACGTACGAATTTTTACACAGTAGCTCAAGGCCCATAGATGCACACCCCCTTCAAATTTCATGTTGTTTACCATTACTCACCTTGTCTAATTGATGCTGAAAGTTGATTGGGTGATGCAGCTGATTAAAATGAAATATGTAAATAAAACAAAACTTGCTGTAACCAAAAAGTATTAATTCTAAGTTGAAATAATGAGCCCAAACCAAAAATGAATTAAGTTAAGAAAAACTTCTTAACAAAATTTAATTGGAGTATGTGGACTCTGGAGGTGTTGTTGTGCTTAAGTCAGCTGGCAAACTGGATAAGCAGGTTTCATTCATGATCTGTTTTTGCTATTACAGGGAAGTTAAAGCTGGATTCTGGGGGGACTGATGGTTTAACATTTCAGCTGATAGATGTGTCATGTTTAGCAGGAAGACTATATGCAAATCAGCTCTGTGGTTCAGCACTATGAGCAGAGAAATCATCCTGGAGAGAGACGGGCCTTTGTAAACCAGGAAATGTCCAGGTTTATTTTAATACTCATATATTGAAACACTTTTCAATATTTTGATGTCCATATGGGAAAACATGTCATTATGCAGAATTTCCGGTAAATCTGTAAATGAACAAATTCAGTACTGACTATACTTAGGCCTTAGGAAGAACACCTGAATATAACTTCATGTATCACCATCTTTTTACAAATGGGCACTGTAGGACAAACCTATAAATCAATCCTGCCGCGCAGCATGACGCACACTGATGAGCAGGGTTGAAGGGTTAAAATGGTTAACTTCACCACAAAGATGCTAAAGTGTGATCCAAGGTGTGGCTGCCAAGTCACAAATGTAGCCACAGATGAAGTGATAAGGTGAATGAGAAAAATGTTGTAAGGCAGGGTGGTACACCGGTTTTGGAAGTGAAGTTCCTCATTCTCTAAACGTCATGGACTGTTTAAAGGAAATCCATATGAACCAATGAGAATACCATAAGTGATCTGCTGCCATCTGTATTAGACATACTAAACATAATTCGCAGCTAGCCCTCAACATGTCAGCTCTCTTCTGTCACCTGGGTTTGATTAACACACTGGTTCTTAGACAGACAGCTTTTGTTGTTTAGTGAAACTTGGCACAGAAGTGAAGTATAGGGTGACACATCATCCAGATTTGTCTAAAGACTCACAGGATTGATGTGCCAACAGGGGCGTCCCACTGGGGGGAAAAGGGGGACTGACAACCCCGGGCCTGAAGGTGGAGGGGCCCTCCTATGACCTGAAACTGAAATGCTTAATTTGGACAACAATTTTCAGTTTTATTTAAAGTAGACCACTTTAGTATGGATGTTTAGCAAAATAAAACAGATTACAAACTGACTTGTGGGTCCATGAAATAAGAATGGGCCCTCAGACCCTGCTTGCTTCCCCTTTTCCGTAAATGATCTTGATTTGTTGCTACATAGTAAGTAGCCCTGAGTGGTAAATTGATTCAGACCAGGATGAGGTTTTTGAAAGGTTGAATACATAACCCAGGGGATTCACAGGAACCAGACTTTTTTCACAGAATACATGACTTATTGATAGCTGCTGAAGTTTATTGAAGAAATGTAATAATTTTGCCTAAATCATATGAATTATTTCCGCATAAAGAAGTAAAAAGCAATCATGCATGAAGGCACTTCATTAAACTGATAAACTGTTGTACAGTTTCATTTTGAAACTTTCCAGCTTCAGTAAATATGGCCAAATGTGACTTTTTGAAGATAAACAAGAAAAAAAAGTAAACTGATTGGAGCCCCAAAAATTGGCTTTTGCACAAGGCCCAGAAATTTGTGGAACGCCCCTGTTAGCCAAACTACATATATTAGAAAGTATTGTTGCAGTGTTGTGTAGAGCTCGGCCCAAACGCTCATACTTGCATACTTGCTCATAAACAGATAGCTATTGTTGCTTGATGAAACTTGGCACATAAGTGTCGTGGATTCTAGTCACTGAGAGTTCCTTAAAGTTTCAGAGTAGTAATCAATACCTGTCTAACCACATATTCTTGGATATCTGTATTGTTGCAGTGTAGCATAGAGGTATAATTAATTCATACTGTAAATGAGAAGAGTACCTGGCCCAAGAATAAAATACATATTTCCTGTTTCTGTTGGCATAAAGTGTCTTAAGTCATAAGATAAGTAATAACAGCTTAAGGACACTGCTCTTTTTTTATTACCAAACAAGCTATAGACAAATGCGTCACATTATGGCCCATTTAATTCATCTTTGTCACAGAGACTGATATGTCACACAAAAAAATGTGGCACTGAATGGATTGTTCCAGAACAAGCTGAACCTCTTCCTACTCATTTTACCATCACAGCTACTGTGGAGGAAACACCAATGATGTACAAAATTTGAATGTGGTGAAGCTAACTTTGAATAGGTAAAGTTGAATATACTATAGAGCACTGCTGTTGTATTTTGTGATATTTTCATGTACAGATGTTGCACGGGCTGACACAGACATCAGAGGGAGCTTAAGACAGAGAACACAAAGCAGGGGTGGAGTGACGTGAATACAGCAGGTAAAACTGGTGTGATCAGACAAGCTAAGATGGCCATTTTATTTTTGTCTACCTTTATCGGTCTACTCTAGGTTTGCGTCAGATGGTGGTTCACTGGTGTTGAAAGGTGAGTGTTTTTTAGATTTTGTAAGGATAAAAAAGGTCTTTGTACTCTTTAACCTGCACACTCATAGTCCAGTTGCGATGCAATTTACTTACATCATTTGTGACTAAGTGTCATTTGGTTGG
>OMLF01043870.1:18905-30431 GCA_900302615.1 Holocentrus rufus
ATCCCACAAAACTTGCGTTTTGAATATAAATGACACCCACTGTATATATCATATCAGGCTGTTTGATAAGTTGATATTTTCAGGTTGCAAATTTGGTTAAAATTAAACTTGGCCAGTGTCTTCAACACAGTACATTTCAATTGACGGGAATGACTTGACATTTTCACAAAATGGGATGTTGACTTCCTGGTAGGCTGGGCTGGGATTCCCACACTCCTTTAAGCATGGGAGAATTGCTATATCCTCATAGTTATGACTGGAAATAAGTCTTGTGGTAAATAGCATGTTGGCAATTGTCCTTGACTTATCCAACAGTGTTTATGTTCCAGCTAAATCATGGTTTGTCAAACTTTTATTAAACCAGGAACCATAAATAAATATGACAGGAACATGATCTGAAACCTGAACCAAGTTATGCTCCTATGTAAACCCTGCAAAAAAAATCTAGTATTGACAAGGGATGGAGCAGCCATATAACACAGGTCTGGGCTGCAATTTGGCCAATCTGGGTGGAGGAATGTACAATGCAGTCTACAGTATGTAATCTCAATACCTTTTGTCAAATTGGGGAACACACAGGCGGCGAAAAAGCACAGAAATAAAGAACGAGTATGCAAGAAATGTATCATATCCTGCTGCATCTCTACGGTGTGTGACCGCAAATAACAGCAGTGGATTGCTGGAATATATTGCTAATTTTTTTCTGCTTTTTAATCAGATAATTCCACTGCTTCTGCACACCCAGGAAATGCCGCCATGTATTGTCCAATTGTCCTCAGCTTCCTCATGGGTGAGTCAGATCTTACAGTGTCAACACTTGTATGTCTAGTTGTAATAGCTGCACTTAAAATACACTATACTTTCCTGTGACCTTGAATGGCACTCATACCCGCAATGAATAAAGGTTCCTGGGCATAATTCATTTATATGAAACGTTACACCTTTTCCTCACACACAACTTTCCTTCCAGCTCAGGTCAGTGCTACAGCTCATAGCACAGAAATTCCAGAAATTAAGACAACAGATGTGGCTTCTGTAACAAACACAGTACCAGAGGTCAGTGCACAAGTTAGGCAAAGTATGTCTCCACCAAAAACACAGACAACGTCCACGTTTACAACCACAGAGACAGATATGTATACACCAACTGTCGTATCAACATCTAGTTCTACTACACAAGAAGATACGACGGGCACTAGGAATACATCTGAGTTTGAGGGATTCACATCAGATCCAATGCAGCAAATCAAAGAGGAATCAACAAAGAAGATAAGGCACAATACAATCTCCGTCAGTGAAAGAAACACTGTTTCCAGTATCACACAGGACTCTGACTCTACACCTGTGACTGCTGCCCAAACCAGTTATTCACATGACACGGCCACAAGGAATTTAGGTCCAGAGGCATCAGTAGTAAACCTTAACAGTTCTTTGTTGGATGAAGATAGGAATCTGTCATTGACATCGGTTGGCCAATCAAAACCACCAACAGGCAGTTCTGTTGGACTTGGCAGCTCCACAGTGGCACATGACAAGGTAGCATTAACAAATTCCTCTACAATCAATGCTGCAGCTCTGATTCATACGAGCTCCACTGGAACCCATGCACAAACAGTGTCAACTGCAGCTAAAACTCAGTCAGACCAAGCTCTGACCCCGTTGGCCTCCCATATACTGAATGCAACTGTGGAGAAAACATCAACAACCAGCAACACCCGGTCAGAACTGATGCAAAATGCTCCCACACAAAAAACCACAAGCTCTACTCAAACCACACAACCTACAAAGGTTTCTGTAACCGCCATGCCTGCCACACCTAGGGCTTTAGATGTCAGAAACAACAATTCGACATCCTCAGTTACAAGATTATCACAAATGGTGTCTGCGACTACAGACATGGGTACATTCCCAGACAAAACGACAACAAACCTAAACACAGACTATGTGAATGTTGAAACAGGACAATCATATTCAGAATTAACAGAATCCCCCTCAACACCAACACAAACCACACCACCAGGATTCACCACAACAGCAGCAGAAACTATAGAATCTACAAATCACACCACAGCACCAGTCCAAATGATAGCATCTGTCGTGACCGAATCCACAGCATCACCAACACAAACTACAACTTCAGTAGCAGCACAAAGTGGATCTGTAGCAACATTGTCAACAGCATCCCCATTAGGGAATAATGGATCTGCAACAACACTGTCTACCTTAACAACACCGACTGCAGCAATGCCAACACAAACTACTGCTACAACCGTAACAGAGGCAACACCAACACAAACTACAACTGTAAGACAATTCACAACTCCAGCAGAAACTCCAGCATCTTTAACAACAGTCACGCTACCGGCACATAGTTCACTATTTGTGCAAACAGAATCAACCATCACACCAACTACATCTCCTGTAGCAACAGGGTTCACCACAACAGCATCTGGAGTAGGAGAACCCAACACAACACCATTACCAACTGCAACATCTGTATCAACACATAGTAGATCTGAAACAACAATATCCACCAGTGCTCCATTACAAAATACTGAATCTGTGACATTATCTACATTCACACCAACACAAACCACAGAGTCTGTAGGAACAGGACTCAGTACATCACACGTTGAGGCCACAGGATCTGAAACTCAAAATATTTCACCTCAGTCACAAGCTACAACATCCACCACAAGACGAACACAAACTACACCACCAGGATTCACCACAACAGCAGAAACCACTGAATCAAATCACACCACAGCACCGGTCCAAATGATAACATCTGTAGTGGCCAAAACCACAGCAATACCAACACAAACTACAGAGTCTGTAGAAACAGGATTCACTACACCACCAGTTGAGGCCAGAGGATCTGCAACAACTCAATACATTTCATCTCGGGCACAAACTACATCCACCACAACACCAACAGAAACCACAGGGTCTTTGGCAACCGTATCTACTGCTACAGCAACACAATCCACTGCATCCACAACAGAGTCAGCTACAACGCCAAAACTACCTACACCACCACGATTCACCACAACAGCAGACACAACAGAGTCTACAAATTACACCACACCAGTCCAAATGATAGCATCTTTAATGACCGAAGCAACAGCATCACCAACACAAACTACAACTTCAGTAGCAACACAAAGTACCTCTGCAGAAACAGAATCCACAACATCACCATTACAGAATAGTGAATCCATAACAACACTGCCTGTCTTGACCCCAACTCAAACTGTGCCAACGGCCATACAAACTACAGATACCACAGTAACAGAGGCAACACCAACACAAACTACAGCATCTTTAACAACAGAATCAATCATGCCACAGACACATAGTTCACAATTTGTGGCAACAGAATCATCTACCACAACAACACAAACTACATCCCCTGTGGAAACGGGACTCACTACAATATCATCTGTAGTAGGGGAGCCCAACAGAACACCATTACCACCTGCAACATCTGTAACAACACATAGCACATCTGCAACAACAACATCCACTAGTCCTCCATTACAAAACACTGAATCTGAGACATTATCTACATTCACACCAACACAAACCACAGAGTCTGTAGAAACAGGATTAACTGCATCACAGGCTGAGACCACAGGATCTGCAACAATTCAAAATATTTCAAATCAGTCACAAACTACAATATCCACCACAATGCCAACACTAACTACACTACCAGGATTCACCACAATAGCAGAAACCACAGAATCTACAAATTACACCACAGCACCGGTCCAAATGACAGCATCTGTAGTGACCAAAACCACAGCATCACCAACACAAACTACAACTTCAGTAGCAACACAAAGTACATCTGTAGAAACAGAATCCACAACATCACCATTACAGCATGATGGATCCATAACAACGCTATCTGTCTTGACCCCAACTCAAACTGTGGAAACAGCTATACAAACTACAGATACCACAGTAACAGAGGCAACACCAACACAAACTACAACTGTAAGACAATTAACAACTCCAGCACAAACTACAGCATCTTTAACAACAGTCACGCTACCGACACATGGTTCACTATTTGTGCAAACGGAATCAACTACCACACCAACAGAATTCTCCACAACAGCAACAGAAAATAAAGCGTCTACAACAAATTACACCACAACACCAACACAAACATCTGTGGTAGAAAAACCCACCTCAACACCATTACCACCTGTAACATCTGCATCAACACATAGCACATCTGTAACAACAATATCCACTAGTCCTCCATTACAAAATACTGAATCTGTGACATTATCTACATTCACACCAACACAAACCACAGAACTCACTGCATCTCAAGTTGAAGCCACAGGATCTGCAACAACTCAAAACATTTTGACTCGGTCACAAATTACAACATCCACCACAACACCAACAGAAACCACAGGGTCTCTGGTAGCAGTATCTACTTCTGCAGCGCAATCCACTGCATCCACAACAGAGTCAGCTACAACGCCAACACAAACTACACCACCACAATTCACCACAACAGCAGACACCATAGAATCTACAAATTACACCACAGCACCGGTCCAAATAACAGCATCTGTAGTGACTGAAACAACAGCATCACCAACACAAACTACAACTTCAGTAGCAACACAAAGTACCTCTGTAGAAACAGAATCCACAACATCACCATTACAGAATAGTGGATCCGTAACAACACTGTCTGTCTTGACCCCAACTCAAACTGTGCCAACGGCCATACAAACTACAGATACAACAGTAACAGAGGCAACACCAACACAAACTACAGCATCTTTAACAACAGAATCAATCATACCACAGACACATAGTTCACAATTTATGGCAACAGAATCATCTACCACAACAACACAAACTACATCTCCTGTGGAAACGGGATTTACTACAATATCATCTGTAGTAGGGGAGCCCAACACAACACCATTACCACCTACAACATCTGTATCAACACATAGTACATCTGTAACAACAACATCCACCAGCCCTCCATTACAAGATACTAAATCTGAGACATTATCTACATTCACACCAACACAAACCACAGAGTCTGTAGGAACAGGACTCACTACATCACAGGCTGAGGCCACAGGATCTGAAACAACTCAAAGCCTTTCAGCTGGGTCACAAACTATAAGATCCACCACAACACCAACTCAAACTACAGAATCTTTGGAATCAACATCCACAGCAACAACAACACAATCCACCACATCCAGAACAGAATCCAATACAACACCAACAGAAACTACACCATCAGGATCCACCACAACAACAGTAGAAAATATATCATCTATAACAATTTACACCACAACATCAGCAGAAACATCTGTAATAGAGGAACCCACCACAAAACCGTTGCCAACTGAAACATCTGTATCAACACATAGTACATCTGCAACAACAATATCCACCAGTGCTCCATTACAAAATACTGAATCTGTGACATTATCTACATTCACACCAACACAAACCACAGAGTCTGTAGGAACAGGACTCAGTACATCACAGGTTGAGACCACAGGATCTGAAACTCAAAATATTTCACATCAGTCACAAACTACAACATCCACAACAAGACGAACACAAACTACACCACCAGGATTCACCACAACAGCAGAAACCACTGAATCAAATCACACCACAGCACCGGTCCACATGATAACATCTGTAGTGGCCAAAACCACAGCAATGCCAACACAAACCACAGAGTCTGTAGGAACAGGACTCACTACATCACAGCTTGAGGCAACAGGATCTGCTACAACTCAAAATATTTCACCTCAGTCACAAACTACAACATCCACCACAAGACGAACACTAACTACACTACCAGGATTCACCACAACAGCAGAAACCATTGAATCTACAAATCACACCACAGCACCGGTCCAAATGACAGCATCTGTAGTGACCAAAACCACAGCAACACCAACACAAGCTACATCTTCAGTAGCGACACAAAGTACCTCTGTAGAAACAGAATCCACAACATCACCATTACAGAGTAGTGGATCCATAACAACACTGTCTGTCTTGACCCCAACTCAAACTGTGCCAACGCCCATACAAATTACAGATACAGCCGTAACACAGGAAACAAAAACTTCTGCATCTTTAACAACAGAATCAATTATACCACAGACACATAGTTCACAATTTGTACCAACAGAATCAACTACGACAACAACACAAACTACATCTCCTGTGGCGACAGCATTCACCACAACCACAGGACTCACTGCATCACAGGTTGAGGCCACAGGATCTGCAACAACTCAAAACATTTCAGCCCAGTCACAAACTACAACATCTACCACAACACCAACAGAAACCACAGGGTCTTTGGTAACAGTATCCACTGCTACAGCAACACAATCCACTGTATCTGCAACAGAGTCAGCCATGATATCAACACAAACTGAACCGTCCACGGCAACAAGTGCATCATTAGGTACCCATTCAGGTACAATACATGCACAAACTGGACACTCCTCAAATACTGGGACATTTCACACCACTGGATCCATAAGACAAAACACACAAGCAACATCGTTCCCATCAACATCAACATCTTCAGAGTCGCCACTGTCATTGGAGACATCCAGTGCAGCATCAGTTTTGCCATTACAAACTACACAAACAACAAGCATCTCCTCTGCTTCACAACTCCCCGACCACGCACCAAACAACACCACATCTTCGAACTCAGCATCTATGACATCTTCCTCGACATCAGGAACAGTGAATTCATCTCTTACATCAGTGGAGACTTATGAGACTACGACGGCGGAAATGTCCCCGATGCCTGCATCAACAGATGGAATGCCTTCCCAAAGCCCTGAAGTTATTGTCACAAGAATAATGAGCTCTTCATCAGCTACCTCAACAATTCACAAAACTGGAATTCCTGTAAGCACTCTGACAGAGACTCAGATGTTTTCAACTGCTGACCCCGGTTCAGATCTACAAACCACAGTTGTAGATACCACGTCATTTTCCAATGATACATCAGCCAACGAACATACCACAGTCAACACACCACAGCTGCAAGAAAACTCTACTTCTGCTCCATCATGTAGGGGAACCATTGTGTTTTTCAGACATACTCCAAAAACTGTGGTTCTTCGGCCCATCGTCTTTTCCCATCCAACTGTGATTCGCACCACATTACGTGTTTCAAAGGCCAACGATACAACCCTGGGTGCCCAGCCCGCTAATGTGGCAAAGTGTGAGACCCTTGCTCTGAAAACATGCAGCAGTAGCAATGTGGAAAACAAGACAAAGGGAACGCTACACATGCAGATGCGGTTTCATGGTGAATTCAGCCCTGCACTCTTGAATTCAAACACCACAGAGTGCCAAGAGCTTGCTCAGAACGTCACAAAAGAGGTAATCCTCATGTTGTCCTTCTAAACCAATATGTAGGTATGTTGTTTGTATATTGTACTGTATGTATGTTGTGATATGTGACAGGGAGGAAATGCGTAATATGTCTTGTTCTCAGGTTGACCGCGCTTTCAAGAAGAAATATCCAGAGACGTTCCTCTCTAGCATGATAAATAAGTTCTGGTAAAGTGTCATTCAAGAACAACATATATAAAGTACATTTAACAGTAGCTGCCCTTCATGTCATTTTAATTAGAATGATTTTGTTTTCTCCACAGTAATGGCTCCGTGGGAGTAGATATGATTCTAACCTTCAGGAATCTGAGTGAGGTGCCAAGCTGCGACAAAGCAGTAACAGTCATTAAAGATTCCTTTAGCGCTGAAGATTATCACAACGAGTATAGTTGCATGTGAGTACAAATCATCTAAAATGTCACTGTCTGATGTGCCAGTTGTTTTGGCACACTGAAGGCATTCTCTGCAATAAACACATTCTTTTTTTTTAACTCCTACAGCCTGAAATGTTGCTCTGCAAGTTCAACTTGATCAGTGAAGTAGACTCTGAAGCTTGTTGGTTACATCAAACCAATCAGCTTTATAAGTCCAGCAAGAAGACATCTGCATCTAAAAAAAACGTGGAAACAATATCAGCCACGACTATCTTGTCAACACGTTAACATTTTTTCACGCTGTTGCCTGTTCTCAGCTTGTCCAAACATTGTGTGGAGTGCATTGTGAAGTACTGTAGGCAGTGGCTAGCAGGCTTATTCTGTGTATAGCTGTGTTGTTTTAAATAGGGCTGTCTGTCAGCTAATACACTGTCATAGGTGAACTGGGAAAACGCGTCAAGCATCAAATGACGTCAAAACGCTTTTGCTCTGAATGTCTGTGGTTGTATTCCTGTCACTTAACCTGTCTGTGTGGGTGGTGGGGGTGGTGGAGACGCTTCACATTCTTACGCTGCCCTACAGGTAGCTTACTACTGGTAACAGAGACTGGTAAAAGAGACGTGTTTTAAGATGTCTTTTGTATTTTAAAATAAAACACTCACATACTCATCTTATTTTTAATCATTGGCCATTTTTTTTATTACCAGCATGCTTTAGGATTATTTTTTATATATTACAAATATGTGAAATATGTAAAGTGATGATCATATATTACAGTGGGACCTTAATTATCCAAACCCTCAGTAATATAAATTGTTTGGGAAAATGAAATGTGGAGGATACAGTAATCAAATCAAATTCCACTACAATGTTTACTCATGAAATTTGCATGCATGCACATTATGTACCATGTACCTTCTTGCTATGAGCCTGACAGCGAGAAGGATTTGACCCCTGGCCCTTTCTCTGGACTTTACAAGTTCTTCCCATGTTACCTGGGTTTCTCCAACATCCTTCAGTTTGATCCCATAGTTAAGAAACATGCAGATCAAGTGAACTGAAAACTCCATTGGTATGTTTGTGATTGTCTATTTGTCTGAGATGGATGGCACATTTTTATGATTTATTATTTATCTGATTCTACTGTCAACAAGATATCTGCATAGTGTATTTTTTTTAAAATATATATTAATTCCAGTATGTATCCTAATTGTTCAATAGTCTGATGATTATTGCCTTATCATTAGCTTCTGAATACATCATGTGGTTTTTACTCTAGAAATATGTGAAATGTAGCTTGTAAAGTCATGTCATGCTTCTTCCAGTGACTCATGACTTTTTTTTTCTAATATTTTGTTACAAAGTGCAATGGGTTAATGTATAAATTTGTATTGTTATATCCTGATCACAAATTGCCATGTATATATGAATACAGTTTTCATAGAATGTTCATATTCTGGTTTCTCATAATTGGAATAGGAGCTTATCTCACAGGATATGTTGTTTATTTGATGCAGCTCATACAGAGTACTTGGGTTTTGCTGCCTTACATGTGCATGAAAACCACTGAACATTTCAAAAAAATTCTGACAGCACACGTTTAGTGGAGGTCAAAATCTAATCTCTGACGTTTCATCATGTGAGCACACAGCAGGAACTGTTTTCGGTTTACTTCTGAGGCTGTTACAAACATATCACCACTTCTGGGGCATGGCTCTGCTGCTGATCCTTTACTTGTCGCTTCATCGCTTCCTTCACAGAATAAAACACTCACATAAAATGTATGTACCTAATGTTTGCTGTTACTGTAACCCTTGGTATTAATGGTAAGTAATGGTAGGCATTCGTGAACAATCAAAACAGGAGAATGGTCCAGACTCCAATGTACTGTCTTAAGATATGAAGTTGACAGAAATAATTGTGTTTCATACTGATCTGATTCTGTTTGACAACAAATCAGATTTAGGATTTTTTTTAGATCCTTTACTAACTAGTCATTTGAAGTAACAGAAACACACCAGGTATGACACACCTGGAAATTGTAGTCACCCCTACACCAAAAATACCTAAATCAGATAACATGTTACGTCAATTCTAAACTTGGGTTTGATCACACTGAAGGAAACAATGTGGACTCACAAAGACAAGACATTTAAATCTCACCTTTGTGGACTGGATTTTCTTTTCTATCTTGATGTAAAACCTTTCATAAACCCATTTCAACTTCTTATCTCACCGGCACAATAGGACTACTTTTCTTCCCTGCTCTCTCTGTGTTTTACAGTTTCTACATCAGAAATACCTAAACTCATGATCATACATTACAACGGAAAACATGACCTGCAATTTTCAAATGAGGAAGTGGAAAACTGTACTGTTCATATTACAATCCTGCATTTGTATTGTGAATAATTTATTAAACATAGTATGATTAAAAGCCAAATGAAATTTTCACAGGAACAAATGTTCATTTTCCTACGCAATCACTGACTGATTCAAGCTACAGCCAGCTCATGAAAGCTTTTGGCTGTTTGGGTCATACAGGCCGCTCATATAAAAAAATCCTATAGCGCACAAGAAGTGATGCACTTTATGTTTCTGCAAGCAGTAACAACGATTTGTTTGGAATAAAGGGAAGAAGAAATAGATAGTTGGTATGAGCAGCAATGGAAGTGTTCGCTCTTCAATTGACAAGTGATCTCTGGGACGTGCAAAAACACCACAGCAATGACAACCTAGTCGTAAAGATGTTGCAGCAACAACAACAACAACAACAACAACAACAACAAAGGATCTCAAGGGAACAATAAAATGCTGGTCACATTTTATAATGCACATACACAAGGTGGCATAAGTCTCAGAGTCATGCTTTAAATGTGGACAACAAATATCAGCTGTCATGAAAGCAAAAATTTTCTTTGGCCTAACACGGTAAAATAAGCATATGTTAACTTCTGGTAGACTAGGCAACCAAGATCCTAATAGTTTATGTAGTATCAATGTACTGTAAGTGAATGGATTTCTCAATTTGTATATGTAAATTAATTTGTGTATCCAAAACTGGTAGCAAATGCAAACTAAATGAAAACTAAACCGCCTTTAGTCAGAAAACAATTTGAATGCTGGAATACAAAGGTAGTCTTTTTCAAGTCAAAGCTGTAGCCCAGTGATACCTTTATGTAAATAAAATAATCATCCACAAAGTAGATATTTAGGAATACAAGTAATGATATTAGCTGATGGCTAATATGATCCTCTCCTTGATTTGCTGTCTAGAATTTAATGGGAGGAACCTCTGACTGTTGATAATGTACTTTTTTTTTTTTTGAAATATTTAACTGTTCAAATAAATATATTGCGTCCTCTATTTCCATATATTCAGATTAAATCAAGTATCTGTATTCAAAACATTTGAATATTCAAATTGTAAGCCACATTAGACAATTTTTTCATGGTTTATTTTCTTGACTTATTTTTACTTTGTTAAATTTCTATTGTGTTTATTCAGATGGCAGCCATATTGTCATAACTAGCTGTCATTTTTGGTGGCACTTCCTTCAACACATCAGATACAAGATAATAGACGTCTGGTTGGGGCACGTAAATGGAATGCTTTAACAACACACCTTAATGAAACGAACAATAGAAGGCACTCTGGCATGGGATTGAGCCAAGAAACTTGACTGGGCCAGTAACTGACAGCCTGCATCCTGTA
>OMLF01043873.1:2376-24245 GCA_900302615.1 Holocentrus rufus
TTATAATAAAAATGAATAATTACATAAATAAATATGTACACTCGCATGAGATGAGGAGTCAAATTACTTTATATGATGAAAAGGAGTTATTTTATTCATATTTTATTCGACCGCGACTAAATGGAGTCCTCCATGTGTAAAACAACTAACGTCTGCAGAAGAAGACGAGCTTTGCGATCCTGCCCGGATTCTCGTGCCTAGATAGTGCTGTTTCTGCGTCAGGTGCGCCACATTTCAGTCTGGATCTACAAAATAATGGGAGACCATCAGTATGCAGCAGGATCTGAAGCAGTCAGACCCAAAACAGGAGCAGGGAAACAAGTCAGAGACCAGAGAAGGCAGGGGGTCAACATCGGTGTGGCTTTCCAAAGATGGAGAGATCTTATGAAGAAAAACTGCATTCAAAGTGATGCTGAAGTTGCTTACTTTCTGCTGGATAGGTAAATAACACCTATAATATTTCTTCTGCCCTATTCGGATGGGATTAGTTTTCTGGTGGGGGGTAATGTAATATTAACCGGAGCATATCTGCTATTTTAGTCAGTCTGTTAAAGCTAACTTTGTAAAAGCTAACTATGTAAAAGCTAACTTCTACAGACTGAGCACTCCCGTGTCAGTAAAAACTACAATGTTTTTACCTGCTGTGAAACGCTCTGTAAAAATAACCCCAGGTGATACTCAACCCATGCAATTCAATTCCTCATAAATTATCATGTCAGTTGACTCGCAAATGCGAGTATGTTTCTGTTTCTCCAAGTTCAATTACAGCATTCCCTTTTGATTGCGCTAGTCTCAACTTTATTGCTCATTATTTTAGCATTTCTTTTGACCTAAAAAGAGCTGAGCGCTTCACTGCCGGGGTCTCCTACGACATTGCGTAGGTTAGGGCACAAGAGATGGTTTGTAGAGAACACTGGTGTTTTGACGATTTGGCATTTATTGTCTAAGCATAAATACACTCGCCTAGATTTAACTTCTCTTATATCATTCATGCCATTTTTCATCCAAGCCGGTGGGTGTCGCAGTGGAGATCAAGAGCAGGGTGCTGCTTAACGCGAAGAAGGGATTTGCGGAGAATGACTTGGTGAACCTTTAAATACTTTTTCTTGGTTTCTATTAACTCGGGTCAAATACTTTTTCTTGGTTTCTATCAACCTGGTCAAAGTCTTTTTCTGGGTGTATGAAATATTTAGTTCCTTGTTGTGTTCAATCAAGTTTTCACATAGTTACCTGAAGGCAAACAGTGCATCTGTTTTTCCTGAATCCAGATTGTGCATCACTTAGTTGTCTCTCAACAATGGCCCATGAGCGTTGCTCAATGATTTTAGCATACATGTTTCCTGTGGCTCAGTAAAGCTATCCTTCTGTATGTGTTGCTGTCTCTTGTGTGGAACTATCACTGCCCTTTGCCAGTCTTTGGGAATTTTCCTTTCATGCCAAGCTATATTGAAGATTCTTTTCAATCATCTGACTCCTGTGTCTCTGCATGCTGTGATGGCCTCAGCTGTAATGTCAACAATATCTGGTGGGTACCTTTTTATGCTGTTTTGAGTAAAAACTTGAAATAAAAAAAAATGACTTCAAAAAAGTGCTTGAATTTTAAGATTTTCCCAGTGAGACATACTTTTGAAAATGTCTTGACTTTTATGTGCAAAACTTTTCAAAGACTCCACTCCCTTGTTAATACTGTACATCCTCTCAGCTCACAGAGATCAAAATTTATAGAAATGACTAGCATAAAAAAATTAGGGAATTGCACGCGTTTCACTCAACTGGTCAGATTTTTTTTTGGTTTTGTCTTCTTCATTTCATTCCATCTTATTATCATTGTACAGGAAAAGATTTAAACGTAACATTACAGATGTTAAAATTAAACTGGCCAGTTTGGCCTGACTCAGTTTAAACTGGTTAATAGCAGGTTCCTGTTCTGCAGCACATAAAAAACACATCACAGTCACAATCAAAAGACAAATTACAGAACAAAAAAACAACAAAACAACACAGTTAGACAAACACAACTGAGGAGAGGGTTTAATTTGAGTGAGATGGTATATGTGTATTGAATCAGTAGTTGCAGGTCTGTCCTTCAATTAGATAGTGTTTATGTGCCTTATGTTATGAAACAGAGGCTATTGCTGTGAGAGGATGTGGTGTGATCTCACTCCAGATTTTAGTATATGTATGAAAAAATTATCTTTGGCCATGGCTGTTTGAATTTTTGAAAATTGAAAACATGAAAACATTTGCCACTGAACTAATAATATAATAATCCGCATACAATGTGACAGCATATTACATCATGTGGAAAATGCTATTGCATAATGTGTTGAGCAGTTTTATTACATTATATTATGAAGTGATTTGCAGTGTTGCTGCAGTGTGTAAAGTTTTGCAAAGGAAAGTCATGTATTTTCACTGCGTTGGTCTTCTATGTCATCATAATGTTCATAAAATTCATAACAGCATAGAATTATACAATTTCATGGGTCAGTAAAGCTAGCTACCAGTGCTAAATCAGTAGCAGCAATGAAAAATAAACATATTCGATTTATTCTTGCAGTGTTGCAAATAAAAGCTGTGAGGAGCTTTCATTGGTTGGTATCAGCTTCATGTTAATTTTACACTTGACAGTTATAATTACTGTTCGTGAAACAAAATCTTACTGGTGGGAAAGGCATGGAAATCAGAATGGTTGTTGACAAGTTATGACTGCTACAAGTTCAGCTGTGGGCAAAGTTTCTCAGCTGACAAGCTTCTGATGACTAGGACCTCATCCCTGTCTTTAAAGCAGCTACAAGGAGTTGTAAACTGGTTATGAAACAGTCTCAGTTTAATACTGCGGCCTCAATATGATCTACATAAGGAAATGAGACCATGAGTGAAAATATTGGCTATTTCTATTTAGTTCTTCTAATACCTGCCACCGGGTCGGATTCCATGCCAAATCAGATGAAACAATTTACAGCACGCAAACAGGAAGAGCCTATGTATACATTACATGTAGCATTGTAGCAAGTTCAAAGATGCTACTAGGACAACAGGAGGATATTTCTCCTATGAGAAATGATAATGATAATGTTAAAAGTAAAATTAAACTTCTTGTGGGCTTCCTGACTCATTTTAAAAAAGATGAGAGAAAAAGAGAGAGAGCTCAAGGGAGCTGCACTGGTCAAGTGAACTAGACAGTGAGTTGTGTTTAAAAAAGAAGAGTTAGTATCAAAAATAAGTGGCCTCTTTCTTTCTCTTGCTTCTAAAACAAATGCACACGCTAACAAATATCTTTGCGACATGAGGCAGTGGTGCTCATGGGAAATGCATTCTTGTGGAAACACTACCGCTTTTGTCCACAGGAGCCGCTAAAATCAACACAAATGAAAGTTTCTTGTGGTTACTTTAACTTCAGAAATAATATAGAAAAAGTATTAAAAGTATTAAAATAGAAGTTTTCAAAGATCCAAACAGTAGTTTAAATATAGTGTTGAGAGACAGGGAGAAAGGGCAAAAGAGCTATTCTTTCTAATGCTGTATGAGGTTAATGTGGCCTCTGGCTGGTCTGTGACTCAGCTCTATTACACACATACTACTGAGAGAGGTGGAGGTTACAGAACTATAGAGGATGGGTGATGATGCACTTCCTTGTGGTAAAATGGACAACAATGTTGAACTGAAAAACATGGAAGATGGTCTACATTACACAATGGCCCTCAGAACTAGCTGCACTTATAGCAAGTAATGAGTGAAAAGCAATGCCAAGCTGTAAAGCTGTATACAAACATCTAAAGTGTGCTGATCTGCAACGTTTTCCAATATAACTAAATACTTTTTTTCTGCTTCCAACAGTTCTGTGACTGCTCTCACCGATGACATAATAAATTATAACAATTTAATGTTAATAGATGGTGAAAGGCTCAATGCTTTGTTTGCTGGCCTGTAAATATGGTTATTGAACAAAAGTAGATTGTTGATAATGCATGACCCCGACAGCCCTGAAGACAGTTGATTGAATCCTGTAGAGAACCTATGATTATTATTTTGTTTTTCCTTATATGTGTATTTCCACTCACTGAACACAAGAATTTCCCTAAATGGTAAAATCAAGCACACAGTGACTTTGACCATGAGCAGCACATCCCCACTAGATCCAGGGTTGCTGCTGCTCTGTAACTGACCTTGACCTCTGACCACACTGTCAAAAGGATAAAGAAGAAAGACATTTTCCCTACAGGTATCTAAATATCATATTCATATATTCAGTGGAAACTGGAAAGAAAGAAAAAGACAGGATGACATGATCCTGAGCCGGATTCAAACCTGTGCTATGCGTCTTAGAGCACTCTTATCCCCAGGGGGCCTCAGAAAGCAAAGTTAAATAATCACAGAGAAATGTAATCCATTTCTGTATTTTATTCATAAATTATGAACATCTGTCATCCAAGCTGAGTCACCTGTCACTGATTCCCACTCACAAGTCATCTTGAGCAATTTTCAGCAATTCAGCCATTTATTGATAAAGTCATAAAAAATAAAGTAAGGCTGTGTAATACAGTATATTTAGTACTGTAAATTCACAGCGAAATCTTTGATATTGCGCCTCAGAAAAGGCATCAATCATGGCATTATCACAGATGTGCAAAGAAAAGGACAGTAAATGGGTAAGCTGCCAGAAGAGAAATGAAAGAGAAGAAAAAGTGCAAAGCTTTTGCAATGAGCCACAAGGAAGATTTCATATCTTCCCTCTCCTGGGTTGGAGAGCACCCTGATAGAAAAGAACTATATTTATTCTAAAATTAACAGAATGATCTATTCAGAAACTCAATTTTAACTAAATTAAAGCTTCTCTCCCTGTCGGTCATGCCTTTGTTGCAGTAATTGTCACTCTCTACGTCTCAGGCTTGAGTTCCTTTGAACATGAATTGCAGTGGAACTCAAACCTTTAGCAGAGCGATGGGGAACATTTTAATTCAGCCACACAGGGGAGGGGGAACCATGACAGAGAAGCAGGTAGGAGTGGGTTTGAGTGCCTGCAGCGAGCAGTGCCAAATACACATATAATAGGGAAACAGGAACACACACACACACACACACACACACATGCACTTGCAAAGGAAAGCGAGACTATGCAAATCGTTGAGCTAATGAATTTCTGAATTCCAGCCTTGGCTCCTGTGATGGTAATGAGCTTATTTTGGCATGAGCTCATACAGCAGAGAGGAAATGAACACATTCATACATGCACACACTCATGCACATACACAGCAATGTAATTCAGACACACACATGCATGCACACATGCACGCACACACAGTGACAGAAGCCAGACAAACACAATCTCCTGCTGACGGTAGCTCATTGCCTTCTCCTCTGTCTTGCTCTCATAATGGGAAAAAAGAGGTTGAAAAGAAGACAGACAAGAGTTTGTCTCCTTTACAGCCTCCCTTTCCCTCTATGTTACCTGTCAGTACATGTACACAAGAAATAGAACAAAAGATAGGGACAGAGACCATGACAGTAGCACCACCGAGGCTCTTGGCAGTTGCAGCCATTCACACCCCCTCACTGTCAGTGAGTATGCCATCAGCAAATAGCAAACAGCTGGATGACCATCACATCATGTGTAAGCCACATTATTTCAACTGACTCACACAGGCTCTCAGAGAAGCAAGTATAAAGAGATACAGGAGGAGGAAGAATGGAGCGATAGCAGTACAGACTGAGAGAGAGAGCGCCAGGGACCAGCAGACAAGTTTGCTTTCACTTTACCAATAATGAAAAAAAAAACACAGATTATAAGCAGTTCAGCCAGAGAATCTGTCAGAACACGACCCAAAAGCCAGTGATTATTAGATGGATTCAAAATAAAAATACAGCATAAACAAAAACATTAGCATAATACCAACAAAGCCCTGAAGTTTACTGACCTCACATGAAAGGCTTAAAGGAACATTGCAATGTTTTGGGCAAGATACCCATTTTCACTTACCCAGACTGAGAAAAGATGTATGATACCATTTTCATTTCTGTATGTCCGCTGTTTCGGTTCCTGCGAGTAGCATTTCATGTTAGCTTAGCATAAACACTTGAAGTCTACAGGAGTCATTAGCCTAGCTCCATCAAAGTGAAAAAATAAACTTTCCAGCAGCTCTGAAAATCTGAAGGTCTTGGGATTGTTGTTTTAGGAGAAGTTCGATATTTGACGCAGCTCGGCTAATGACTCCTGTAGACTTCAAGCATTTATGCTAAGCTAACACCAAATGCTACCTATAGGAACCGTACAGAGGTGAAAATGGTATCGAACATCTTGTCTCAGCCTGGGTAAGTCAGGAAAGGGTATTTTTTGGAGTATTCCTTTAAGGAATACATGAAGGGCTCTATTTTTATGGTCCAAGCTCATGACACAAGCTCACTTGGGCATGACCAGCAGGTGTACCATGCGGCAGCACAGCTGTAAAAGGGCTGGATTAGGAGAAATACATTATCAGCAGGTGTGGTAGGAGCTAGCGTCAGACATTACCAGTCAAATCAGCTCTTCTCATCCACTTTAAAAGCAGTGCACTCCCTGAAACGGCATACTGACAGTTTGTTAATGGAGAACAGAGTCAGGCTGCCTTCTTTCAGGAGAAAACCAATGTTCTTGTCTGAGCAGCACAGTCAGATCAGTCAAATATGAATATACCACCCCAAATATGCTGCCAAGGCCTGATGATATTCTTTATAGGATTTCCGGAGATACTGGTCACCATGTTTTCAGTGAGTAATGATGGGTGCCAGCAGGTTTATTTTTATGATTCTGATGAAAGGTGTTCCCATTATTTTATCAGCTGCCTATAGTATGTTTTACTTAAGTGATTAAAAAGGCTGCATTCAGTTATAGAACTCGTGACTCTGGTAAAATCAACTGACTGTAGTGAAATATCTTGCTTGCCACTATTGCCAATTCAGTGAGTAAAGCAATAGTCTGTTAAAGCCATTTACGTGATTGCACAAACTGACAACTCCCCATAATAATCCCGTTTACATGGCTAAAGTAGCCTACTTATTTTGATTATCCAGAGAGAATTGTGGACTATTTTTCTTACAGATACACACACACACACACACACACACACACACACACACACATTTTTCCTATTTCCTATTTCCAATTACATCTAAGATTCGCTCTCCCACACCATGTTGTTTGTTGCAGCCATGGACTCGTCTCTATTGCAGCTGAATTCAGTGCTTCAGGGTCGGAAACCTGAAGCACTAAGTTGGCACATACATGTTCCACCCTGGTAACCTGGAATTCTTCGACGAGGACACGGAGTGAGGACGGATTGTGATTCGCGCTGTATAAACTTGGAAGCTGTACGAAATAGCCTGCTGAGTTATAGCCCAACAATCTGGTGTGCACAAAAGCAAAGAAGCCGAGTGCTGAATGCGCGAGGTTCAATCATTTAATTGCACAATGCTTTGAAAATGTGCACCACATCCCTGTAATTACTGCAGCCTCTACTTGTTTAGCTGGCTGTAGATGGCTACAATGGTTTTTAAGGACAGCTGTCATGCATCCTATAAGTAAACTCAGTTCAAAATGGGGATTTATTATTTTGTATCATTCTGGAGTTCGATCTTCATCAACCAAAATGTGAAAGTTCCTAAAAGTCAACAACTGTTATAAAATGAAATTTTAGGAGCTGCGTTTTCTACAGGAATCCATCCCAACACGGCTGACTGGCCGTTGACCCTTGTCTTGACCAAAGATCGTCTCGACCAAAGAGGCTCTCTCTCTCTCTCTCTGGCTTGTTGGAGCACTGAAATGGTTTCCTAGCTAACACTGCTGTAGAGCTAGCTCCATATGTAAATGGAGCCTGTGCCAGCCCTCGCCTCTTCTGATATAATCCTAACGGGGGGATGATGACAATAAATGATGACAATAAAATTTAAGTTTACCATCCCTTTAATGTAATCCAGTTCAGACCGTCTTACTGTCATTGTTGCTTTAATCAAACCACAATCATAATTCTGATGTGCAAATCAAGTGTTATTGAAGTTTAACATGTAAAACACATAAGAGGGGTTTATTGTGATTTTGGAGTGAGTGCACCTCTAGACACTGTGCAGGTGATTAGCTACATCACTCATGTGAGAGGTTTTGTAGGGGTATTATATTTTGCTCTGCAGTAAATTGTACTCACACGTACTTTGAAGGTACTTCTCTCCAGCTGTTGCTTTTCTTTTTCCTTTTCTTTTTTCTTTTTTTGGTTTGTTTTTCTTCATTAAGTTGATTTAGATGGTGCTTTACCACATCCAACATTAGCCAGCTATAACAATTAATGTGAAAGGGGAAATGTATATCCAGCTTACTGCACACAGTATGATGATATGGGTGGTTCTCTATGATGGTTTTCACTCCCTCTATTTGCTCCATTTCAGATTTGATGGTTTTTTTTTATTCTTTTTTTTTCTTTTCTTTTTATTTCATTATTTCATTATTTCATTATGTCAGTGCCCGATGTCATCTATCAGCAGCTTCAAAATGCATCCATTCAGCTCAGTCACATTACAACATAATACTTAAGTTCTCCTCTAATTGGATGGTGCCCTAGGCAGCTGCTTACATAGCAAGGACTGGCCCCTTCCTTCTGTGTCTACACTGTTTTTATTTTATTCTATTTTATTTTATTTTTCCCCCCTCTGATATCATTGCCTGCAAATTTTCTTGTCACTGCTATTCTGGTGCTATTCAACTCTACCTTTTACTCCTTGTACACTGGTTGAAGTGTGCAGCTGTGTTTTCCCAGTTGAAATCTCTGTGTAGATATCTGTCTGTCACCATGTGGGTTACTGTGGCAGCACTGACCCGCCCTTCTTCCCCCGGCAAATCTCGCTGTCTCTAAATTCTCTTCATAACCACTAAACGGAGTGACTCCTGCTCTTACTGTGTGATTCCAGACAACCAACTATCATTCGAGGCACACATTGTCGCCACAACTTGAGTCTGACTTCCTCACTCAAGATTCTGCTCAGCTTCTTGGCCAAGGAACAGTCCTCAACCAGCTGGACGGCTGGAACTCCTGGCTGGGCTCCTATCGTACTTTACTCAGCTCCAACGACTCGTCCAACTTGCTGCATCTGGGTCTCCCAAAATTTTGTGAAATGAGATGTCTTAAAATGCAAATATGTCCTCTGTGCAAAAAAATGATGTGAGAGAAGTAGATGAGAAGAAGAGAAGATGTTTTTCCATCACAAAAGGATTATATAAAGGAGGTGCCGCATTGGATCACACACACAAAACAATATTACAGTGCCAAGGAACTTGTATTTGGAGTAGTTTATCAACCAAGTACTTTTTATTTTGCGCAAAGAGACTGTGAAAATATTATGAATTGTACCTTTAATTACTTAAATTGTTGCTTTATTGTAATAACATTTTATGAGCTACTCTGTTGTCCTTGCACCAGGTGGGTTTACAGTAGCAGGCTTACATGGGCTGCATTATGAATTCATGCCACCCCTCAATCTATAATCTGAACATACAGAAACTGGATTCACTCACTCTCCAAGATATGCACACATACACACACACACGCACAATCCCTTTGAAAAGTGACACTGCACATTGAAAATGCCTGCAGGAGTAGGTTGTAAGTGCCCATTATGAGCCATTATAGACGATTTGAAGTCATTATAAGCACTCCTGGGTGTAAATGGGTATCATTGTGTGTGAAATGCCCTGGCATCTTACAGACCTGTCCAACTGTCAGAAATAAGTACTGAGGAGAGGAGGCGAGCCGCAAAGAGCAGGGATGGAGGAGGAGGAGACAACCGAAAGACAGGGGGATAACGAAGAGAGAAAAGTGGGCAAAGAGGAGGAGAAATGGTAAGAAGTTGAAGGAGAGAATAAGAGGGAGGGAGGAGGGGAAACGGGGGAAGAAGGGAGTTAAAAGCTGTGTTATTATCTTCAATAGCAGCCCAGGCAGGGTTATTGTCTAAGCAATCAATCAGAGATAAGAGTTGTGTTCAGGTCAGCCTTACACACACACACACACACAAGGGCTGTGTCAGGGCCAGTGGCTCGGATGAATAAATGGCTATCTGTAGTGCACATACCAGCAATGGTGGAAAATTGACATTCTACATATTGGATTTGCAAAATGTGGTTTCTTTGTTATGCAAGTAGGAATTTCATTGATTACCAAGAATCTGCTATCATAGCTCGTTTATTTCCTCACTGCTGTTGGCAAGCTGTCTTTCTCTGTCCATATTTTTAAAAAATAAATGAAAAAAAAAACTACTACTGCTGCTGCTACTGCTACTAATAATAATGATAGGTTTGAAAATAGGATGTTTGTCAAGAGGTTAGAGACAACTGGAAATCTGCCAAAATAGCATCAGCATATCTATGTTTATATCTAGTATATTTTGCAACGCATTTGGAAAAATTGGTTTACTTTAAATTTTGTGTGTCACCATTCTGTCTGTCTCCACTTCCTAAGTCTCTGGCTTCATCTCCACTTTTTTTTCTATCTACCTCTTACAGTAAACGAAATGGATTAAAACGTGTCACTAGTCTTACATAACAGCACTTAATGTAGATTCTATTAGGGATTAACAGTAATGCTATGAAGTCTTTCTAGATCTTTCTAATCTAGATTTTTCCTCTCCAGTTTTTATTTATATATTTATTTATTTATTTTGGTCTAATTGGCTGATCTAATCTGTTAATTTGGGGCAAATTATCAGCACGCCTGGCTGTCAGGAAGGGGCCTCCTCTCTCTGTGGTGCTTCCTGTAAGGAATTTTGTATTTCATAGTTGGCCTTAACAAACATATCCCTTTGACCTTAATCCACATCTTCAGTTATCTATATCTAGCTGGACAAACAAGCAGTACTGTTATGGCCTTAGTAATGCAGGAGGGCAGCAAAAAAAGGCATCATGAGATCAGAGGTAAAAGTATTTATTTTACCAAAACAAACAAACAAAAAATAAATAAATAAAACACATAATCACAAATTACAAAGTAACGCCAAACTGAATAAAATAAAGGATAAACATAGGTGAACCACACAATGAGCCATCCAAATTGGACTTGAGAGGAAACTAAACCTTACTAAAGAAAGTCATGAATACAACATGAGTGGTGCCCCAAAAGAGAAAGGAAAAGAGAAAGGGCTGCACATATAACTAAGCAAAAAAACACCAGTAAAGCTGCCAACAATTTGGGAAGTTCGTCTTTCACTGTTTCGGAGCTCTTTTTAAAGGGCTGCCGCCAACGCAAACAGGTACAGTTGAATTCCATGTTGACTACTACTCAAAATTTCTCAATATTTGATTTGTTTGCCTTAATCACAGCTTGCACTCTGGCATCGTTTCTTCAAGTTTTTTGCAGGATTTGAGAATCAAAATAATTCCCATTC
Organism: Holocentrus rufus; assembly: GCA_900302615.1. Classification (NCBI taxonomy): domain Eukaryota; kingdom Metazoa; phylum Chordata; class Actinopteri; order Holocentriformes; family Holocentridae; genus Holocentrus; species Holocentrus rufus. Next base: position 13,777 of record OMLF01043873.1, read on the forward strand.
TCTTTTACAGCATCTCAGAAAGTGTCTTATGATGCTACAGCATGTTTCACCTTTTCTCTTGTCAAATGCTCCCAAAGATGATTCAGTGGGGTTGAGGTCTGGTGCAAGTCAGCTCTCCTTGCTCTTGGACTTCAAACGGGCCTGACATAGCTCTGATGCAGGTTTAGTGTCATTGCCCTGCTGGAAAATTAATCCTCCTCCACACAACATTAAGCCAGGAGGGATGGAATTTCTCTGCACAACAGAGTGGTACTTCTATTTGGTCAATGCATAGCTGATCTTGTGCAAATCACCAACTGCAGAACAGGCAAAATGTCCACACACCTGAATATTTCCACCACCATGTCTGACTGTAGGCTTAATGAGCTGTTGCATTAACATTCCATGTGGTCATCTGCCAACATAAGCTCTACAATTTCTAAATTACACAATTGTTACTTACAGTTGTTAAGTTTGATTTATTTGTTAACAACAGTGAACTTGTGCACCACTGTCACCATAGAAACCTTCGGTTTATCTGCAGTTTGGCTCTGGAATCATTTTTCAGCACTCAGGAGAACAATTTGACCCTCAACTCTTTTGACATTTGTTCAACACAAATGAAATATTTTGTTACGAACAAAATATTTTTAAAAAGATTTTTTTAAGATAAGGCACAAGCAGTTTCTAGATAAATAAATACCACACAAAAACCACCACCATCATGTCAGGTATTTGTTGTTACATGACCAATTCACTCTTTGTATTGGGAGCATTTGTTAATATTTGAGTGAAACATACAGGGTGGCAACAATTGGAGAAAATAGTCAGCTGGGTATAAAGACTAGGTCAAAAACTAGTATATAGCTGGACCATGTATGTATATTCTGTTCTTAGTGTGCCATCAATTTGGAATGAGCTGCAGTCAACGGGCCAAACACAACTTCCTCCCTTGGCCCTACCACTTTGCAAAGAACTGACTGAGAGAGGGGAAGAAATAAGCGCATTGAGTAGCAGTGCTCCAGCAGTGTCCGGAGACTGGGAGAGGGGGAAAAACACTGACTGACTGGGAGAGGGGGGAAAACACTGATTGACTGGGAGAGGGGGGAAAACACTGACTGGGAGAGGGGGAAAACACTGAATGAGAATGGGAGAAAATAAGTGTATTGAGTGTCAGCACTTCCCTCCACTCCCAATAGGTAAAGAAGCTGGCTCCAGCCAAAGAAAATATACATGTTTTTTGAAAAATGTTGAAAGCCTGTTGAAAATGTTGAAAGACTTTTGAATCTCTCTGTTAACTGATTAATTGGAAAAAACTGAACAGAGAGTAACTAAAGCAGTAAAAGGAGGGAGCACACTAACACTCCCTACTACCTTACTGTGATCCCTGAATAGAAAAGGGAAGTGTACCAGTTAAAACAATACTGGTGTACTTCAATAACAAAGCCAAACAGTCAGTGTTGGTAAAAGTGCTGTAATAGGGTGGTTTATTGAGTCAGTAACACAAAATCCTACAAGAGCACTTTGCTGTGACTGACTCCTTTTCCTCCTTTCCTGTCTTCTCTTCCCCCACATTACTTCCTGATAGGAGAGAAGTGGTGGTGAGAGAGGAGGGCAAACAAGCAGTCGGAAAGACAAACAGGATGCAACCAAGGAGAGACAGTGGCTGCTTCTCAAAGTCTATAGGCTGCAGCTGAGGAAGGACAAGTCCTTGGTAGCTTTGGTCCTTTGAAACAATTGACCAAGACCAGATGTACAGGCGGTAATTACCTAAAGCTGTTTGCCAACCGCCAAAAAACACCAGAGCAAGAAGAAGAAAATGTACGCACAGGATTGTGAGATACATACGGCAAGGAAGGATATGTCTTACGTGTCGTTCGAAAACTGCTGGATGAAGACTGCATTCCTCAGCTGTATACAAATGATCCCTCCAGTTGGAACTGCCTTCTGTGTCATATAGCAGTGACATAAGCTTGAATTATACAAGGTGTGTCCCATTTTTATCTACCTGGTGTCATCATTTATCACAATTTAAACTGTGTGGTCTACATCTAGTGATACCTTCAAACTGTTAAGTACGGTGGCCCTGAAGTGCAAAACACAACAACATTTCACAAAACACAACCACATTACAGAAAACACAACAGCAATTCAAAAAACACAATGGCATGCTAACAGCAGAGAGGAACAGCCTCAATATAAACAGCAATGTTACTGTAAGACAAAGATAGTAAGAATAGCCAACGTGCAAGGCATCTATGGCAAGCCGTTTTGGCATTTAATCAGTAGAGGTAATTGCAATTTGTAACATGTCAAAATTGTTTTACAGATATCTTGATTTAACATTTCGACATGTCAAAATATAATTTCGACATATGACATGCCGCTCTACGCGCGCCTCACGGTAGCGCATAATGCACATCCATTGCGCATATGCCCTTCGTGCAAAATGTGGCCCTCCATGGAAGATGAGGCCCTACGCCCCATGTTCTGCGTTTAGGGGGGGCAGCCCTGGTCACGTGGGATGTTCGATTCCCAAGTGAAGTGAGAATGGTGTTCAATTCTGTGTTACGTTTCATTCATTTCTGTGTGTTTATTATGGTCACCATGATGACGAAGGTCCTCTAACCTTAATCTTACCCTAACCTTAACCTTAACCTTGTCCTAAACTTAACCAAGTAGCTTTGGTGCCTAAACATAACCAAACTGCAACCATTTTGAGTGCTGTCTGTGTGCATCTACACTACAGGTTCTGCATATCTCCTGCCACCGGTAGGGGCATTAATTTAGGAAAAGCTCATGTGGGTCGTATTAGAGAGTAGGAACAGATGACCTATGTATGGGATGGAGGACTTGTTGACACTGAGACACCTGGTTGAGCCAGTTTGACCACATGGGAGAGCGAGCTCCACCTTCCATGTTTGGCAGCGAGGGAACTTGTGTTGAGCAGCTAAAACTCATCAAGAAGAGGGTTAATTCAGTCTTCCAGGCTTTTCATATGAGTTTCTACACTTTATGTCCAAAGTCATATTGTCACATAGTAGGTTTTGAATTTTATTTTCTATAGGCCTAATGTGTATGGTTTAAAGATTGAGTAATAACTTCATTTTGTCATTTTAATCTAAGACATGGGAGCAGTTAGACATTTCTCTCACATTGCAAGAGGTCAGTTTACTGAAAAAAATGCACAAAATATTGCTTACTGTAGCTTTAAACTATGTCTAAGAAAGTGATGGACTTTATTAGTGCCTATATGTTGAAGTATAACGAATTTAAACTACATGTAGCTCAATGTGTTCTGAAAATTTAAGCTCTCTAGAACATCTCTAATATGTACGTGCACACACATACACACACTGGTTCTGTTTTTCATATTAATTTAAATTTTGTCTTTGATTAGTTATCGTGCCACCACTATGAGGACTGTTCCAAAATTCAATAGGCATTTTGTACTGTGCATCAAGACTAGTTTACTAGTTACTGTGTGTGTGTATGTGTGTGTGTGTGTGTGTGTGTGTGAGAGAGAGAGAGAGAGAGAGAGAGAGAGAGAGAGTGCGCATGTGCGTGCGCTCTAGACACAAACACGTAGTGTGGTGTGTCTGTTGGCCTCTTCTGGTAGTAAGTCCTTATCCCTGCCATCAGCCTTCTTCCTCATTACTCCGCTTTCTACAAAGTGCCAAATTCTATTTACTGGAATGCTCAACATTTAAAATTTTAACTTTGCAAAATAAATATATTTTTCAAAATCTGTATTTTGAAATATGTATCTGTATTTTATTTATTATTATTATTATTATTATTATTGTATTACTAATATTGCTCTTTTCCATAGCAGCTTCTGGTCTTCTTTCTTTTTGTATGCATTGATTCATTGATTTTATTTCCCATTTTAGTGAATCAGAGGAATCTGTCTGTAGTGAAACAGGCAAGCTCACAGACAGACTTGGAGCCTAGATCAATAAATGTAGATATGTTTTATAATTTCAAAGCACATATACATGGGGGATAGTTGTGTGATTTAAACAGCCATCTGTGCAGATCATGCTCCACTAAATGCAACAAAAATGGACTCAAAGCAGAAAAAAGTGAGGGGGCCTCGGTGTGGGAATCAATGTGGATTGATACTTTTATAAAATGGAAGTGACGGATACCAAAAATGTTTCTAAAAATTCTTTCTATGTGGATTTGCCATTAGAGTGTATTTCCTGGGGTGCAGTTCCATAGGTGGTGTTGATGGCTATTTAAGTATCCAACCCCAATAGGCCGTGCTACAAACTGGTGTTGTTGGCAGGATCTTGTTAAGCGTAGACGGTTGGTTTGTCTTGTTTTTTTGTTTTGTTTTGTTTTTGTTTTTTTTCCCCTTCTCACTGGTTTTAAAGATTTACTGTCATGTAGAGATACTTTGCAAAACAATTAGTTAAAAGGCAAAACAGCAGTGTGTTGAACTGGACCAACGTGCAGATCACCGGCTGAGGAACAAGGGACTCCTGCCCTCATCACCACTGTTCCAGTTTAACTCACTGTTTTGTATTGTAGAAGAAGAATTGCAGGCTCTGAGGGACAAAGTTAGACAGTTGAAACCTGCCAATGAACATCTCTTGCAGGAACAATCAGAATCCCAAGCAGCCAGCAGCAACTCCATGCCCAGGCTAGTAAGTAGGCCAGCAGGCTTGGAGGATGGGACTAATGTGTTGAAACCTCCCTCTGTAAATGTTGTAACAGAACAATTGGTCTTTATCCCAAAAGAGAGAAATGGCCTGTTTTTTGAGGTAAACATGGTGAGTGGGTAGAAGATGCTCAAGCATGCCTCAGACTTCATGACCTACTGCAGATTAAGCTTTATTTCTTTACAATCACCTAGATGGTGAAGCTAGCTATGAAATTAGATATAGGCCCAGAGAAGAGAGGGATGATCCCTCAAAGATTATAGCCATCCTTCAGGACTTAAATGGGTGCCCCCAGTCGTACATTGTCCTGCAAGAGAATTTCTTTTTTAGGAAACAGCTAGAGGCCGGAACTTTGCAGGAGCTCTAACATGCATTGAGGTGTTTAATGGAAATGGTCATAAAAAAGTGTGCCTGGTGGCATGCCGAATTCAGATGAGAGGCCAATTTGTAGAGTATGTTAATGATTGTGCCCTTCACATTGAGTTGAAACAGCTGGTATGCCATTGCCCAACTGCAACCCTGCTGGATGTCCATGGGGAACCCATCAGGTAGGAGTGGGAGGGAATGCCAGGGGTGCATGGGGGGAGAAGTCAGTCTGTGCCATCTGTCTCTGGTCTTCAGTATGGGGTCTAGGGAACTTCCCACACTATGCCAGGTAACACCTCTCGGGAGTTTGCTGAGGTAAAAGATATCCCTAAACAACGGCAGGAACAACTTAATCAGCTTGCTCGGAGTCTTGCTCACCTTCAGAGCCTCAACTTTAGACCTCAATCTAGCCATGGGGTCCCTGTTATTTGTAGGAGCTGTCAAAAAGCAGGTAATTTTGGATGTGAGTGGGATGGAGAACGCATCTTTACCCCTGGTAATGTCATCTGCTCCACAGCCCCAAGCACATAGGCCCAGGCCACTAGTTAGCAGTTGGATTCCACTCTGAGTTGTGGAATCATGGCTCAGAAGTAATCCCCCCAACCACTGTGTGCCTTGAACCTGATCATGAGTCTATTGTAGATTCCTGTCTTCATTTATAAATTAGTGTGGGAGGTGTACAGGTCCATACCTGGCACAGACACTGGCTCCATGGTCCAACAATTCTTATCAAGAGCTTTTTCTGCCCAAACTTTGAACCCTGGGACAACGACAAGCTAAAATCCTATTACTGGTTACAGCTGACAGCAGCTAGTGGTGTTGCTTGATGTTGAGTTGTTGGGCAGAGTAATTGTAAAGCATGTGGTGTTGGTAGTAAAGGACCCTGTTGATAACCCACAGCTTGAAAATTCGTGGTGTCTTGGGAATTAATGTAATTAAAGGGTGTTACAGGGAGCTTTTCAGCAAGCATAGGCCAAACTTGTCTGAAAGAGAACTGGTTTCTCAAGCACCTGCCCAATTGCATCAGGCCTTACAGCACTGCCAAAGTACAAAAACCCTGTTTTTTTTTAACTCTGTGTGTAGAGGTAGGGTATCCTACCCATCCTATCCTACATCCCTTGGGGTATCACCCCAAGGGATGTTGATTATAACCATCCAGATGCAGTATTCATGACTGGGTCCAGAGGCATAGAGCCAAGCTGGAAAAGGCTTTGCCTGGGTCAAAGACAAGTTAATAATGATGTCAGTCCGTCGCAATTAAAGCCCAGCATGACTGGAGAGTCTGAGATGAACCACTGCAGGGGGTCAGCAGGTTTATCTGCACAACCTTGGAGTGCAAGGTCACAACCAAATGCAAGACGCTTGGGGCTCTGAAGTGTATTAAATCTTGAAGGCACCTAAAGCATGTTCTACAAAACCAGCTTATGTTGCACCCTGAACCCTTGCTATCTGCAGTTCCGAGGAGTGCTAACATAACATTCAAGACCCCACATGACCCCACAGTTGACCTCTGCTGGCGATTCATGGAGGTCCATCCACAGGCAGGACCTTTGCCCCTGCATCCACCAAGACAGCCTCCTCCTATAAATCCATCAGTGGTTTTAGCAGCCCCTCTACACCAGCCTCAACAGGCAGCTGGAGTTCATCCTCAGACAGCCTCAACTCACTGTCGGAGTTGCAGGAAGACACTCCAATCCTCACCACCTGCCAATGTGGCTTGGAGTAGTTGCTGTCAAAAAGAACGGAACCATGACAAGTAGAGTAAAGGCCCCTACAGACTATACGTTTTTCCCCACGATATCGCCATTGCAGACGAAAGTTGACAAACATGATTTGGGATCAAATTGGCAGTCCTAGAATGCACTGTGTGGCTCGACCAGACTAGTAGACTACGACCAAAGACAGGCTGGGTAAGGCTTCTGACACTGTCAGAAATTTGTGTCCAGAATCAGACAGTGTGACTTAAGCTACAATCCACATCTACAAACAACCAATTGGAACAGGTCTCCTCCCCCACCCCCTGAACTTCATCATGCATATTAAATGTTATTGACGATGAGTTTCATGGAAAATAAAACTAAAGGGGTTTTAAAAAGAGGTTTTATTTTTTTGTACATGGAACAGAGAAGGAGTGAGACCTCTTGCTAGGCTCCACCGGAGAGAGCATGTAGCCCTATGTTGACTTGCACTCTGGTGGGAGGCATAACAGCGCAATCTCAAAGCAGTGGGTGGAGGTCTGGAGCAGATCTGCATTTTTTTTGTGCATCACTGAGCTTTATCGTGACAACTGGTCAGGCAGATCAATCGCGCAGTCTGACATGCCGTGAACTTTAAATCTTCCAGTCTGACACATACGGCAGTCAAGATTTTAGGAGACTCGTCTCGTACAATGTGACATGAAATGATCTTAAGGTCGTAAGGTAGCTCTTGTTGCGCAGTCTGCAGAAAGGTAGCGGACATCAGCTGCGCAGCCAGCTTTTTGTGAGCGTGCAGGCTGTACTCTCCTGTATGCTCACCACTGCGCATGTTCCAGGAGGGCCGCCTGTACTCAAATTTCATCTCTGAAGAATAGAAACAATCCAATGTGTGCAAATTCATGGAGAGAGATCGCCCAGGCAGTGGGAAGAGACATGGAGGCGTGCAGGTAAAAGTCAAACTATCTGCGAGGCAGATTTGTGAAAGTCACTCAAACTTCATTAAATACTCACTAGAAATGGGATCCCTTAATTTAACTTGACCCTTAAAAATTAAGCCGTTCTGTGTGTGGATGAAAGGAAAACTAAGGACATATTAAGGGCTTTGTGTTTAATTGGGGAAGTGGGACACTTCTGTCACGCGTCCCCTCGCGACAGCCAAATTCTAGTGTAAACTGAGCCACGCGTGGGTCCGCTGTCCGCGAACTCGTCTGCAGCTGTCCACATGCGCACTGGTTTTGAGGTATATCAGCCCCTTTAAGGGGAGCTGCAAATCCCTGAATTCTGTGTGTAACCATATGGTCTCTCTCTTATTCAGGCCATGGGAAGGTCATTCCATCGTCAAGATGACGATACAGAGTCCAGGGGTGGATTGTGACTGGGAGAGACAGTAAGTGGTTTCCTGTGAGATAACTTGTGAACGCACTGGACTAATTATCAGATAATGGGCATCATGAGGCACACCTGTGCTTCATTTCCTATACCCTTATCACAGGGAATATATAGATCCTGAGCACATATTTGTGAGCCACAGAATGTTCATATATTTACATCACATCATACCGTGTATAGCACATACTGTATGTTCTGTGATGGTATGTTTTATTTGTGTCCTGTGATTTTACAATATGTGTAAAATCCTCATACTAAAACCTCATACAAAAACTACAGTAGTAGTTGGCACAACCTACCATGTAGGCATTTTTAGTAATGGTGAAACATTTTCTATTATGCTGTTACTGCCTTTAATTAGCTTAGTTTTTTTTTTTTTTTTGGAGTCATCTAGGATTAGAAAAAGCAAGTACTCCTGTATGTCCACTGTTTTTTTTTTCTTTAAAATATAGTGTACAACATTCTTTTGTGGGCTAGTATTTTTAAGCAACATTACTTTCACTGTGACCTCTTTATGGTCCAAAAGCTGTTGCTGGGAGTTATTTTGTCTATCAACTGGTCCCAAAAATTAAAAACAAATGTTTACTACATATGTTCTATTATGGAGCACAGCCAAAACTAATGTATGAGCAAAACTGCTCGTAGTTTTTTTTTGTCATACCAGAAATCCCATGTGCACACATTGGCAATACGTTTGATATACAGTATATAAAAATATATTTTCATATATCCGCATTTTAATTGCATTTTGCACATAGATTTGTGATACACTGATATGTTGATCAAATTGTTTTTTAATATACATGGGCTATTCCTCATTATATGACTTAGTTTTTAATGATTTGATTTTGATGATGGAAGCGGTTCCCAAAATTTGATTGTTTAAAGATGACATGACTTGGTCAGACCTGGAAATGTACAATAAGGGAGAATTGTTTTCAAACACAACAAAAAGAAGTTTACAGCTATCAATTCTAAACTGAGCTGCTCCTGTTGTTCACTTTTATTCAAATGCTATTTATCCAGGAACACAATGCCAGTTATCAAAGCTATTGCTCAAAAGGAACAAGAAAGCTATTTCTCTAAATAAGAGTGGCAGTCTCGTTTGCAGTGATGGATTATTTAGTTTTGGATTGATGAGTTTACCTGGATTTGTCAGGAGTTTCAAAGTGAATAAGATAGGCAATTCATCCTTGAATTACAAATCTCAGCATGCTTTATGCATTGAACAATGCAATTTTCCTTTGAAGGGTGTTGTGTGTGTGAGAGAGAGAGAGGGATTTGGCCATGGGCCTACATCTGATGAATTCCTACGATCATAATATAAACATAAATATAATATTTTACTTATAATGAGCCTGAGAAAGAGAGTACATTTTTAATTTGTTTCTCCTTGGAGTCTCAAGCTCAATAAGTAGAATAACTTTTTACTTAGCCCATTTTGATTTATATTATGAGGGATATTGTGAACTGAGGCCCTCAGCAGAGAGTACAAAGCTGTTTCAGCTGGTGAAATATACATACGCACAAAGAATACAGTAATCTAAAGATAAATAAAACGGTGGGTAAATTATGACCTTCAGTCAGTTATCACAATAAGGAAAGCAACATCCAGGTAGATGCTGCTTACTATAATGTATACTATAGATTTATGGCAGCCTGAAAAGGTGAGTAAATACTATATCCAGCCTATAGAAATGTGGGTAATCTGAGTTTACATCTCTGAATACATAAAATGCAGAGAAGAAAAAAAGAAACACTATACAAAACACATGTACTGGTGCACATGCTCACACAAATGCACGCATGTACTGGCTAATCAAGCTCCACTGTCCAGTGAGCTTGACCGCATCTCTTTGGTAGATAGCAGCCAACAACAGTTAAAGGTGCTACATAGCAGGCAAGGCCCAGAGAACAAGGAGATTAGTCAACCTGTTTCTTAAAAGATAATTCCAGCCACAGTGCAAGCCCATTTTCCAGTGTGCCCTCTCTCCCTTCAAAAAATTCCTGCTGACTTTAACATGCTATCAGACGAACTGCTATCATGTTACTTATTTCCCTATCTCTGGATTTTTACATGCTGGTATCAGAGGAACTGTTATCATGTTAATTCCCTATCTCTAGACGCCATTCACTTTCATTTCACACACACACACACACACACACACACACACACACACACACACACATATATATATATATATATATATATATATAAACCGTCTGCCTATATATATATATATATAGATAGATAGATAGATAGATAGATAGATAGATAGATAGATACAGCATATATGCACACAAACACACAGATAGATAGATAAATAGATATAGATATAGTGATATAGTATATATCACTATCACAAAATCA
>OMLF01043881.1:0-19285 GCA_900302615.1 Holocentrus rufus
CAGTCCATGTCAGTGAGTTTCAGTTTCTGATTGTTTTTTGTTTTCCAGGAGCGACCAAAGAGATCGGCTCAGCGCTGACCAGGATGTGCATGAGGCACCGCAGCATCGAGTCCAAACTCAAACTGTTCACCACGGTAAGACACACACACACACACACACACACACACACACACACACACACACACACACCAAGCCCTAACCCTAAACTAACTTTAAAGGAATGCTCCAGCATTTTTGGCAAAACACCCTTTTTCCAAATAACCCAAACTGAGACAAGATGTTCAATATCATTTTCACCTCTGTACGTCCACTGGTTCGGTTCCTATGGGTAGGATTTCATGTTAGCTTAGCATAAATACTTGAAGTTTACTGGAGTCATTAGCCTAGCTCCATCAAAGTGAAAAAATAAGTGGTTGGAAGTCAGGTGGTCCTTCCATCTAGTGCAGTGATCTGCACACCCCTGAAGATATAGTTATACAGACAGAAGGACACATGTGTTCAGCAGTTATACTTCCTACCATCTCACTTCTGGAACGATGCTTTTTTTTTTTTTTTTTTTTTTTTTTTTTTTTTTTTTAATCCATGATGTATATTTGAAATACACAAGGAACATTGTGTAAATAAGACAGCTTTGGAGTTGCTTTAAGGTTTTATTTTTTCACTTTGATGGAGCTAGGCTAATGACTCCAGTAGACTTCAAGTCTTTATGCTAAGCTAGCACGAAATGCTGCCTATACCTGGGAACCGAACTAGTGGACGTACAGAGGTGAAAATGGCGTTGAACATCTTGTCTCTGGGTAAGTTGGAAAAGGGGTATTTTGCCCAAAACTGTAGAATATTGATTTAAACTTAACCTATGTCCTAATCTTAATCTTAGCCCTAAACCCCCATGTTTCATTCAAAACCAGCGCCTTGATGACGTGCCATCTAACCCACAAAAATATAAGCAGAATCTCACATACAGACATTCCCTGCCACCCTCCCTCCAAGCCCACCTCTGTCCTCTCACCCACATGTTTCTTGTCCTCAGAGTATCGCTCACTCCATCTCCCGCCATTGTCTCCCTGAGGAAATTACGGAAGGGATCCTTGGCCAGACAACCTCTGTAAACAAACAAGACTGAGAGGAGAATGGATGGAGGGATGGGAGTGTGGGCTTGGAGGGAAGAAACAGAGAATAGATCCAGTCAGGCTGCATTGTGCCAGGCTTGCAGCTTGCTTCTCGTCCTTACAGCTTAACCACACATTCGGTCATATGGAGGCTCATCTACGCCTACAGCATGGCCTCTTGTGTTTATGCGCACACAAAGCGCCAAACGCAGCTACAGCATGTCGACAAGTCCTCAGAAAGCCTTAAATTGTTTTCAGTTGAATAACCTACTTGAAGGTCTCAAAATCTTTTGAATACAGTTAAAGTTTTTCCCTGGTGTCTTAAAGGAAAAGTACACCCTAAACCAACTTTAGCACTGGTTTTGGTTTCAGCCCCTCAGAATCAAAGACCATGGCTAATTTCTAAAGCTGCCATTTTGCACAAGCGATCAACAATCAAAAAGGAGAGACTTTCTCCACTGACAGCTGCAGCTGGAAGACATGTTGTGCTTTTTGTAAGGGACTGTCGCTGTTGCTCAGTCTGCCCACAGCCTGAAAAGCAGAAACTTCAGGCACACTTTGAAAGGAATTCTGGGAAATGTAGGTAATTTCACCACAATAATAACTCCTTGAAATGCGCTGAACGCCACAGATCGATGATATATCACAGTGCAACATTCAAGGGTAGAATTTCCATTTAAATACTGTTTAAGGAAACATTTTTTTGTTTCAATGTGTCAAATTTTATTTGAATCAGCATTAAAAGAGTATTAACTCACAAAACCCTGAACCCTGCACACCAGTATAAAAAATGGACAATAAATGTCTAGTCAGAAGGTTTTACAGGCCTCTCTGTTACATTGATATGCCAGTGCACGGGGCCGTTATTACCCTTGAGTTAAAAATGGGGTAAGAGCCAGTCAGTATCCTGCATCACTTCTGATTGAGGTGATGATGCCTATAATATTTCATTAATTTATTTATTTAAAATTTGTATTGTATATAGTCCATGGAAAACCTTAAATCTAATTCTAATGAGACATTTTGACAGGGTTCCTCAAAAAAATCCATTTATATATTATTTACATAATTTTCATTATCCTGAGTGGATAATTAAATGGAGTTTTGTGGCATAAACATAGTTACTTTTAAAGATACATTATTTTGGCACACATACACAAAAAAATGTCTGTTTGCAGCTTCAATTTATAAAATATTAATAGTTGAACCCTAATTTAAAGTTGCCCCATGTGTTACCTCCATACATATCACATCACATCCACCAGTGGCTGGCAGTTGTAGCTAAGGTGTGAAATGACTCAAGCCAAATGTCAGCATTTCCATAGCTTGATAAGGATTCCTCCAGGGAAGCAATCAAAAGTGATAAACACTCATATACACACACCTAATTAAATTCAAACCTTTTTTATTCCAAGGTTCCAAGAGTGCGAGGGTGGGAGTGCTTTGCATGCAAGAAAAGGACATTCTTTATAACATTGTCATAAATATAGAAAGAATGGCTTTTAGTCAGAGAAAATGGCAGTGAGAGAGAGAGCGAGAGAGCGAGAGAGAGAGAGAGAGAGAGAGAGAGAGAGAGAGATGCAAGCCGACAGAATCAACACATCCCCGGGGAAGTCATTTCCAAATTCAACCTGCACCACTTAAAGCCAGTGATGGCTTGGAAAAGCAGAGAAAGATCTCAGTAATTATGTGCGTGGGCGGGCCTTCAGCACTTAATGCATGCCGAGGCTGGACTTGCATTGCGAGCCTGTGCATGTTGTCCCTTACACAAGAACAGGTTACTGGATCACCAATTAAACGCAGCAGAAAAACACCATCATGTACCATGGTACATTTACATGTCATGTACTGTTTCGCTCATTCTTACCTCCGCAACCACTTGGCAGCCAATCAAACTGTTATTGTAAATGGACCTAGGTATTTTTTTTTTTTTTTTTTAATTTTCAGTCAAATAACATGTATGAAAGTGATTACTCCACATTGTTGTTGAAACATGGGGAATCCGGTTTGGAATAAAAAGTGGAGATGATTGAGAACATTTTTGCAGAAGGCAACTGATGAGGTTTGTAAAGAATAACTTGATCCCAGGTGACCGAAGCATTTCACTTCATACCTCAGTTGGGTGATAGCTTGTCTTGTTCAATACGTCATCTTGCACCATAATGACCACTCTGGTCTTACCATATGCACTTTAATTGGATCTCAACTTTTAGAAGCTAAAGAATCATCAAACAAATGCACATTTTAAATTGTAACAGGAAATTATATGTCTGTAACCAGAAAGTTGCAATAAATACTCCTAATGGGGAAGCACACAAATCAGTGAGTCTCAAATTAGTTGGTTAATTGAAATCACTACAATGACCTACCCCACCCAATACTTCAGCAGAGGTCTTCATTGGGGATGCTTCTTGCTGAAATTTTGAAACTAGGATGAGCTAATATCTGAAATCTGAAAGTTATTCTCATAATACTTCATGTTATTCCCCATTGAGAATATATTTTGGAGCTACAGCTGTGGAAATTAATTGCAACAGTTTTTTCCTGGCTGCGAGAACTCATTACAGTTATGATTCAGATGTGTCACCAAGCTTGAGATCAAACAAACAAAAAAAAACAAAAAACAGAAGAAATCTGTCAAGTTGATCTTTGCGTCATCCTGCGACAAACAGGTGAAATCTATGAGAGCGACAAAACAAAAAAAAAAACTGCCACACCCCACTTCATCACCTTTGCCTTCTCTGGCATGAAGGTTTGATGAGGTGAGAGTAATTTAGCAGGTGGGAAGCGAGAGACTAATTGCCGTCTGCGTGTGTGTGCATCCGTGTGTTTGTGTGTGTGAGTATATTTAGAGCCTGGTGAAGCAGGGTTGTCATGATGTGTCTTGTGCGTTGAGTAATGAGGGTTGTGGAAACGCCACCTCCCGAGGACCACCCAGCCAGACACCTACGGTCCAGGCAGGGCTGCAGGACGGGAAGTCGACTGCCTCGCCGACCGAGCCTCTGTATCTGGGGCTATCAAGGAGGAGGAAGAGTGCAACGGGGCGGCGTGCTCCTCTTTTCACCGTGTCAGAGCTGTCAAAGATGTGATGCTTTTGAGGTGTTATGTCTGTGTTGTGCTGAGGTGTGCCTTCAGGGCAGGCAGCTGTACACTGTCAACAGTACTTCACACCCCTTGACATTCCTCCCCGTGATCCCACAAATGTGAAGGTTCACATCTCGCCGCCGCCGCAGCCTCTTTCAAGACGGCCCTTTTAGAGCAGCGGGATGACTCCAGCACGTTACTTAACCCTGCTAAAATCAATCAGGCAGTATTGACTGCAATCTGACCCACGGCTCTTGCTGCACTTTAATAGCACGTCTACCACTTGTTTTAACTTTTGAGCTTGCTGTCCGTTCTGAAGCCACTTTTTACAGATCAGTTCCTACGATGCCTCATTTGCAGCCTGGATTCCTATGTGGAATTACAGTATATCACTGAATTATTATCTGTTTGTCCCGTGGGATGTTTTATTTATTATACCCCACAATAGATGATTCCTCTGGGGGCAGATTCTCACATCTTTGATAAAATGACAAACCAGGCTCGACAATTTGGATTCCCATGTCAAATAGAAGTATGACCACCTCTCTGCCCTAAAATGGAAGCACTCTCACAAACCTCAGCTTGTTTTTCCATCCTTTCCCTCATGGCCTTTTGGCTGAGTGTCTTCAGCACCACTAGATGGTGCTGTGTAGTGCGACTTGAAGGCCTCTCCTTCATTGGGCTGTGCTTGCAGGGGTGGAGGGCAAGTGTATGTAGTCTGACTTGCTGTTGTTCTTTCCTCTGATTAAATAGAATTATGTCTTTTGATGTATTCTGAGGGGGCTAAGGTGGGTGAAAGGAGTAAAACAATTTTTGCTGAAATCCCTTCACTCTCAAAACATTAACACCGCGCAATCCGGAGCCAAGCGCTCGGTGCTCTGAGCCTGCCTACGTCTCTCTCATCTTCTATTTTGAAAAGCCAGCCTGCCTCTCGCTGTAAGATAAAGAAAGGAGATGACCTCTTTTCACAAAATTGCGTTGCCCTCATTGCTTTTACTTACGAAGAAAGAAAATTGCGCAGAGCCATTGTTGTGCTCTTTGTTTTTTTTATTCTTTTTTTTATTGCACTTATGGGTTGCTCTCTCCGTCTCTTGTCTCTCTCTGACGGTCTTGCTCTCCGAGAGCTTTTGATCTTTTCTGTCTCCAGTAGTCAGGGGGACGGAGATGGAATTTAAGCGAATGAGGCGAGGGAGAGGAGAGGAACTGGGAGTTTGGTGCGACAGGCTGTTCTTCCGGGGTGACAGGGGTCGACCAACTTCAAACACCCAACTTTGCCTGCAGTCAAATAACATCAAATGCCCCCTCCCCGCCTCTCCCCCGTCTCTGTCTCTCTCATTCTTTCTTTCTTTCATTTTTTTCTTTCTTTCTTTTGCTCCCCACCCTCGTCAAGGGGGGGGCACGGTCTTACTCAGCATTCCTCTAAGTGCCTGGGCCTTGATGGGCTTCACACGCAAGGGAACTGTGTCCTTCCTCCAACGTCTCCTCCAACCCCCCTCCCCCTCCCCTCCCTTAGCCACATTACTGCCTACTGAAGAAGAAAGCCTGAGAACGCAAATAAAGAAAGGCAAGGTGAAAGTACGTTCGACAGTTGTAATTACTCGCTCGCACACTGGTATGCTCAGTATTTACGACAACCCAAAATATTAAGATTATTGCAGATTTAATTCCTGCTTCTGCTACCATATTATCAGTGTAATTGCTCCTTGAAGTAGCCCAGTGTGCAGTGATATGGAATCCTGTGTTCTCTGGTCATGATAGCCTAATATTACAGTTTGAGACACAAACATGGCTCGGTCCTTTCTATCCATAGGAAGTTTTTACACAAAGCTGTGAGGCACAATATGAACCTTTTTTTTATTTTTTATTTAAATGTTGAATTCTGCTCCTTCCCACTGAGCTGCAGTGCAGTAATGATCCATTCTTCATAAAAGTCAATACTCTACCGATAAGAATAAATAATTGTTTGGAAGAAATATTTTAACCGTTTTTCAGCCGTTCATCTTCCAGCTCGCCTGAACACTGTTATCACTTTCATGCCAAGTGAAAAATGATACCCGTCACAGGGCGTCACGCAGTCAGCTATCTACTCAAAACGGGAAGTAGAACTTGTCTACAGTACATGATTTACTCGCCGGGAAAATACTTGGGTCACTGACAACTGACGCGAGGCGGCGATGGGTCCCCCTAATTGTGGTCTGTCAACACCAATTTAGCCCGGCCGTAACTCCATCCGAGACGTCCCTGCCCTGCTCTTGCTTTGTGATCACTGCCTTTTTTCAACCACCGTTAGGCAGGCGCAGTTTATCAATTGAGCCATGTAATATAGCCGCATAAAGCTTAATGCAAGTAGATGGGGCTTATTGTTGTCTGCCTTCCTCCGCTGACAAGCACTAGCTCATCGCTAATGGAGGGGCCGATCTAGGGGAAATCAAGGCAGGGAGGCACCGCTGGTCCATGTGTTGCTGTCCTTTTGCCAGGAAACAATTTGTCGCAAGGCACGACAGCTGCAGTCATCCAAGACACTGACACAGGGAATGAGTGACTGCTCACGGGTCACAACCTTGGAAGGGGGGAAGCAAAGGCAGATAGATGTGGCGGAGCGAGGGGGAAGGAAGCGAGATCCAGACGCGAGACGCTGTGCTTGATCGGCTCAGGATCCGCCGTTGCGCTCCGGAGAGGCTCTCGGAAGCAAATCACATCCTCGGAACAGTAATTAGCGACTCGCCCGTGCTGCTGCGCGACAGCACACTCGGCGTCGGGAGGGGAAGAGGATGTTGACGGTTTTGACACATGTCCCATACTGAAGCGTCTTTTGAGAGTTGGGGTCAAAGCACAAGCAGTAATGAATGCGTCACCCGCATCGCGTCTTGATTTCCCGTCACCTTTGACCCCGGCTGGGCTTGGTGAGTGGCATGCTTGATTACTGAGCGTCTGAGGAAGTGCAACCATTAATGCATGACCTTTCTGATTTCCTCCGTGAGCGATTTAAACATATGCACTGATTTGCCCTTTACAGATGTTTCATCTGGGTATATGCACACACAGGACTGCGTTTGGCAGCGTGCCTGTATAAGGCATTCATCTAGATTAAGAAAACGTGGTCACCCTCCTGCCAACAATGTCAAAGATGACATACACTATATAGTAATTCTCTAAAATCTCTTTTTACCTTGCACATCTTTCAAGCCAAATTTTGAGTACCACAAATGCTTGCTTATACCGTATAATATTCCTGGTTTGCTCATCCAATGACCAGCACCCACAGCGGCAGACACATGCGGCTCTGTGTTGGCTTTGAACCCTCACAATTCACAGTTCACACTGGGTGACATGCTGCTCTGAATAGAGTGGAATCAGGCCCAACATTTTGAATACCCACTCAAAATAAAGAATTAAATGCATAATGCTCCAATAAATAAAAGTGGCAAAATGAATGAATGGCTTTATAGGCAGTCATTTTGTTTGGTGTCGGGAAAGCTTCCCATTGGAAATGCTACAGTAAATCACAGCTTGCTGAACCCTCCACATATGGTTGCCTCTCTTGACCAGTGGCTTTTTAATTAGAGCTCAAACAGCCTGAATGCCTATGCAGGCACTCAGTTTGTTTTAGTTGAGATACTAAGCAATTTCACTTTCTTAATTGTCTATTTTCTCCTTCCTCTGTCTCAGATGTCATCGCCAAGGGATATAAGACAAACACTTTGCGGAAGAGAACCCAATGACATGGATGTTGACTGGGTTTATTAAAGGTGTGCAGCTTCTCTTCTGTGTCACAGAAGCTCTTGTTTGGATTTTAATTGGCTCGCAGACAAAAACACGGCATCTAGATTGTCGTCTGTGTTTTCGGTGACTTTCTTTAAGCGTGTGTGTTTTAGTGTGGCTATGTACAGTTTGTGTCTGTGTCTTTGCCCGGTTACTGTGAGCCCCTGCAGGCTTTAATGATTTCGGCTGATTGAAAAGCATCTTGCAAAGCTCTCCCCATTCACTCGCTCATTAAAATTGTCTCTCAACAATGACACCCTCCCCTGTACTTATGAGCCACTCCCCTGGCTGTGGTGTCTCTTCTAGCATTATGACGCGCGCTGAAATGTCCTCCCCGTTTCTGTCGGCCTTCATCCTCAAAGAAACAAGTTATATTTTTGTTTTGTTCTGATCCGAAATGTCACACAAATGTTAATTAAATGTTAATCAAACATCTTAAGCATAGTAATGTCATCAGGATTTGGAAGTGATATATTTAGCTGATTTGTGGCCTATTCTGGAGGTCATTTCTCCCCGGAGGTCCTTTTCCTTTCTCATGACGAGAAGAGAAGTTGAGGATAAGGCAGAAAGGCTACATGCCGCAGAGACAATATTTCGTTCGCCTAATTAAAATGAATGTCAGCTCTTCCCCCACTGAGAAGTGCATCAATCTCCTCCTGCGATGGGCCCAGAGTGAGTCTTACCCTGTCAGTGCCTGCCAGCAGTGCCATCCTTCTCCAGACGGATGCATCGCCTTGGCAGGGAGAGGGGGAGTGGAGATGATGTTTGCACATCTAATGGTTGCCATGTGGCTGGGCACCTCAGACTGAGGCCCGGCTGCCATTCTAGAAGAGGTGCGGCCCCGGCTGGAGCGTTTCTCCAGTCAAACAGCAGCCGTATGAAGTGGTCAGTGCCCTTTGGAGCCATTTGCCACTCTAGCCAAAGCAGAAAATCCAGTTTCAGCTTTCTGTTTTTAATGCATCTACAGAAACTCACTGCCCTTTTCTTATATGACAAACAGAGAGGTGGGAATCACATGAAAAATGAAAAAAGTAAGTGAATAAATGACTCTAATACACATGCCAAAAACAAAAGTGCACGGTGTCAAAAATGCTGTGTTTCAATTTGCATCACAGTCAGCATCTAATATTGGTTATGCTTTTATTTAATAACCACAAACCTGTTAAAAAAAAAAAAACTTTGTCACTTTCTGTTCTGCCCTTGAACTACATCCAAATGAAAACAGTGTGATTTAATAGGTTTTCATTTCAGCCCTCAAGACAATAAAAACTAGAACATTTATTGTAGACTTTTGACATCCATGTATGTATATGGTGTTATTTTTACTTCCTTGTTTTTCACATTGTTGAGGAGTTTCTTCACCCAGGACCTGGCTTCTCGTCTGTTTCCTCCGAGTCTCTTAGCCTAAACACAGATATTAAGCTGAAGCAGACTTTCTGCTGTCATCCTGAGCTTGATTTTGTCTAGACCAGATAAGCAGCTTGCAAACTCCCAGGTCTGACACATCCTTGATGTTTTGATGGAATCAATTCATGCATCAAAAATGAAAATATTGCCACAAGATTTATTCGAGACTGTATTGACAAGATGTCAAGTTCACCAATGTTTTACAGAAAAAGGTATTCATTGCTGCACACATCTACACCTGCTTTTCCTTGTTGACAGTTAGTTGTCATTCCTTTTCATTATCTTCACCTCATTTTTATTTTGATCTCACAGGGCGTGTGCATGATCTGCAGCAGTGATGGCCTGGAATGATAAACATCTTACCTACTTTATATTCCCACACTCAGATAAATGCATCCCTTTAAATAAGATTGATTTTAAACGAGAGCAATACTGGTGATGTTCCCCATCACTGGCTTTAAGCTGTGCGTATTTCATTATGTGTGTGTTTTATCATCTTGTTTTTGGTAGCACAGAAACAATAACCAACTTCAGACAGCCGCCGTGGCTGCGAACATCTCCTGTCGGCATTCATCTTGAGGCGAATGTGCGATTTGCTTAATTTGCCAGAAGAATACGAGCACCTGACTCCTGATATGAAAGGTTTCACACTCGCAGTAAATTGGTTTGAGCTGCGCAAACGCCTTTCATGAACATCTCCTTGAAGATTTGCAATCAACGGAGGCTAGATCTGAGACTGAACACAATTCTCCCGAAGCCTTATTTGGCCTTGGTTAGCTGAATAGAACACAGTAGCCTGCTGGGTTCATTTGGACTACTTGTGCAGATGGATGAAAATGTGAGTGGTTTAGTGCTCTTAAGTTAATGATCTCGGTGCATGTTCCCTCACTTCCTCCAGGGCTTCTCATTGTGGAGAATAAGTAGCAAGAGCTGTGGGCCGGTGCCTGTCACAGGGTCTTGGCTGAAATAATGACTTGAACAGCCCAACAGACTGCAGTAATAGTAATAACTGTCAGACTCCGTCTCCCATCAATGCTTACATCCCCCTAATTTAGGATTAATTCCTGCCATACTCCAAAAAGCCCTGAGTTGCTGAAAGTCGTGCCGTTTTCTTTGAGCTTCTCTAAAGTTCCTCCCAACAGCCTTATCTCAAGGTCTCACAAATTTTGTTTTTTTTTTAATACTCTGGTAAATTGGGAATAACTCTGAATTGGACACCGTTTCTAAACTTATTGGTGTTATGTAAAGGAAGACGACTGTCCTACGTTTTCTTTGTCAACTCTGGTAAGTTTTAGATGGGATGAGATTCGTTGTGTTTGGGCTTTAATTCTAATTCTTCCAGTGGGAAACGGGGTATCAAGAGGGTTTTTAATGTGAATCACTCACAACACTGTCACACAGTGCTTGTCACCTTTTGGCATATCTGCGTTTCAAGCTGATAATTTGGTGTTTTTCTCCCCCCTCCTTTTTACCCAACTCTCCTTAGTGTCCCCTAAAGTTTGATGATTACTTTTGTTGCTCCAGGTTACAGACATGAGATCTTTATTTCCACCCAATTGTGTATTTGACACTGAAATACTTTTTTTTATGTCTGGAGATGCTGCAGCATTGTATTTCATACTTCTAAACAAGCTTGATGGATTCTTCCCTTAGAAAATGCTTTGCCAGTTGGAGCAATTATGTGCGCGGTGACATCGCCTGTTATTGTTTTTTGTACAACTTTATGAAAAAAGTTTGCTGCTTCCTTGTTTTTGCCTCAGGCAAATATTATTCTGTCTGTTTTTTTTCTTTCCACCTAACTGCACCATTGTAACAATTGCTTAGCTGCGCTCCAAGTGCAAGGTACAGTAATGGCACCTATTTTAAATATAGCCTTAGTACTCAAATGAACAGTCTAATCACACTTTGAAGAAATTGGGTATTGATCATTCTGCCTTGTCCTACATAATGACTGGTACAATTACAAGCACTTTTACAAAGAACTTTTAATGGAGGTTGCTCGGTTTATCCACATTTTGCCCACTAAACACAAATACAGATGCAAAGGGTAATGTTGTCTTTTCCTTGAAATATAACGCCATTGATTGGATGTAACTCTGCTGTCACCGCCAGGCTCTACAATTGATCAAGACTCACTGAATTGCTGTAGTGCACAGAGTGAGGCGATATGTCTGACCCTCAAAGCATAGCTAACTTTTTATGCTAGAGGTATTCATCACATGCATCAGCTAACTACCTCCTACAGTACTGTCTCCATAAGGCAAAACAATTAAACCGCCTACATGACGAGGCTGACGTAGCGCTGATCTTCACTGTCATATTAAAAAAAAGGAAAGACCTAGTTCTTAAGCTCCTGTTTACCTTGGAATGTTGTGGACTGTTTGTATACAGTGTGCTTATGTACAAGGATTACCTGCATAATGTGAATTTTCTGCGCGGCTTCGAATGAAACTATTATCCGTTTGTTTACTCAATTCGCAACTGAAGAGCCACGGTGAGATTCCTTGCAATCCTATTGTTTGCCAGCCCAAGCTGTCAGTGCTCTATGCAGTTCATATGTAGATCACACTGTTTTGAAAGCACTTTGAAGTGCTCTAAAACCACCACATTGAAGTCATGTTTGAGATTCATGTCGCTATCAGCTTTATTGTCTTTCAAAGGGAATTACTTTTTTGTTGTTGTTGTTGTTTTGGGTCTGTTCTTCCTGTGCTGCGCATGGTTTAAGGTGCAAGTGCCAAATTACTCTTTCATTAAATCACTTTGAAAGAGCTTTCATTTTGTCAATTAATAATTGTGTTATTACTTGTATCATCGCCATCATAAATGTTCCAGTCATCTGTTTGGAGATAGCTGTGGAGAGACATGTTATGTTAAGTGAGTCACTCGCCTACAGCTTTTGCCTTCCTTTTTTTACTCTTGCTAACAGTTATGTGCTGCAATTTTGAATACAGAGTGGTTCTTAGTTTTCTATGATTTGAAGACTTTGAAATTATGTGATAAGCGCTGAGTGTTGGACAGATAAAAGCTTTCTCTGGGCTGTAGGCGTCCCTGTGGAAAAGGCCCCTGATTGGTCCTTTGTCTCGCTCACGTTCCTGCAGAGCTCAGCCAGCATTTCTCCTCTCTGATCATCCCTGCGCCCGCATATATTCATTAAACATTACAAGAACTCAGTGCTCGGCCATGTGGTAGACACTCATTTTGCTCCTTCTCTCTTGCTCTATGAGAGCACAGACATGGGAGGGTGGGGAGTGCTTGAAAAAAGAGACACATTAGATAAATCGCCTTACATTTTTTACTGGCCACTCCCTTGCGCCATAAAATGATCTTTCTCTAGTGAGATCATTTTTACAAAATCATCACTTTGAAAATGGACTTACTTGATTTAATGTTTTATATGAAGCATCTTATTAATTTGACCCCATGAGATGGAAAAACAGGCAATGCCTCTGTGGGAATATACTGCTATCTGGTTTACGGCTGCCATATATTTGGGGGAGTTACAATTCAGAGAAATAGCAGTTAATGTCTGCTCTAGTTGGGGGGTAAAAATATAGTCCTCAACAAGCTCCCTCTTGAGAGGAATGGAATATTGATCTGGATCCGAGGCAGTCTTGCAAGGCTTGTCTGGGAGGTGAAATGTGTGAAGCTTTGGAGAGATCCTCAGAGATGAACATAATAGACATATAATAATAATATTTATTGCTGCACTCTTTCTTCACCCTGCATCTGTCTTCAGCGTGGCCATTGCAATACAATATGTCAGACTGACCACTCCAAGTATAGAAATTTTGCGGTCACAAATCTATTAGTGAACGTGATTGGTATAACCATGGGGTTCTTTTGTAGAACTGGCTGTAAGCACACAATGGTTGAACTTAATGTATAGCAACAAGTCAAGAAAAGGAGAGATACCTGATTGTTGTTGTGTGGGTGTAAATCCATGCAGTGATGTAAGAAGTAAAAGTGAATATTGTGATAAAGTATATATGGGACCAAATTTTGGTGACTCTCAAACAGGAAGCTGTCCTGCCTTCAGTCCTTTGCCCTTTGGTATTCTGTCACTGTTAGAATCCACTATGAATTGCACTATGAAACTGTCAGCTCAGTTTTACCTAAATTAACAGTTAGTTTATTACGTTTAGCAAGTTAATTAGACAGCAGGCTAATTTATGAAGGCAAGTGGCCTGAACATGCAACTGCTACCTTATACTAGATACATTACTGTAGCTATTGTGCAAATCAGACAGGACCGTGATTGTTACCTTACCTTGGTGGTCAGTTCTGGGCACGCAAACTCTGATCTCTAAGTGCATTTTTCCCCTAAAATATGTATGATTTAGCTAACAATATAACATTATCTTAAATGGAATACTTTTTTTGAAAATGCTTTTTCTTCTTACCCAGACTGAGACATGTTCAATACCATTTTCACCTCTGTACGTCCACTGGTTCGGGTCCTATGGATAGTATTTCATGTTAGCTTTGCATAAAGAATCAATGTCTATGGAGTCATTAGCCTAGCTCTGTCAAAGTGAAACCATACAACTCCGAAGCTGTCTTGTTTACACAGTGTATCATGTATTTGACATACATGTCTTGGAATTTAAAAAAAAAAAAATTGAGTGGCTATGAGCTCGGCTAATGACTCCTGTGGATTTCAAGTCTTTATGCTAAGCTAACACGAAAGTCAGATAGGGGTTGTGTATTCACTGTGAAACTGTGAGAACCTTTACCAAGTGTTGTTGACTGGTGGATACTGTATGTATGATAAGCTGCAATAACCAGCATATTTTGAACAATGATCAAAGGGACGGTCTTGAAAATGCTTCAGTCCAGACAGGTGCCGCATGACATTTATAAAAGAGAAGACATTTGCATGAATGATGACCTATTACATTATGGCGTTAGATGTTGAAAGCTTACTCAGGGGGATTGTATAGTCATTGAATGGACCATTATAATGCTCTATTTTGTCTTGAAAAGATGTGGACAGACAAGGTCCTTGTGTATTCGGTACTGTCCTATGATTGATTACTGTAGTCTGAGGCTGACCGGCTTATTAATCGATTCAGCAGAACCCACGAGTCCCCTGGGGTGATAAATTAAAGCAAGAGGCGGTTTTATTTTTCCTAGGATAGCTGAAATAGAGGTGCCATGGGACTGATTATAAATCATGTTTAAGCGCAACAAATCTGTTCCTAAGTATTTAGACTCCTGTTTTATAGACAATATAGGAATGTCTGTTGTGGTAATGTACAAAACTATTTAATCTTAAATTTAAAATGTACATCAAAATAAATCCTAGAAATACCATAACTTTCAACCATTACCTTTGTAACCACAGACCATACTATATATATGTCAGTATACCATTGTTTTCCATACCAGGTCCTATAATTTCAAACCCCGCTCACACTTTGTTTTGACATGTGTCTTGGGTGATCTGATCACAAGTGGAAGATCTTAAGTGCAGGTGTAAGTGGGGTGCAGTGCGTCTTGGAGATGCATTGTTATCCGATCACTCAAGCCACCTTTGGAGGTGGTCCGGGACACAGTGGGCCACACAGCATTTTCAGTGTGAACGCTGATGCATTTCGATGCATCCTCAACAATGTTGGAAGACCATCTAGTTTAGTCCTTTGTGGAAGGAAAGAGCGTTTGATAGAGCGGACTGTTGGTGCCAGGTGTAGTGAAAGCGTGGGATATAGAAGTGAGGAGGAAGAAAGGATGGGAGTAAATTACATGGAAATAAGTGAGTAAGAAAGGAAAGGAAAGAGGTAATTCTGACGGGTCTGAGGCCACGATCACAAATCTAGTCAGAAGTGGTTGCTGGAGATGCATTCAAGATATATCATAATGCCAGTTGTGTATGTTGATCTGCCTCCACTGTACACTTGTGATTGTGACACTTAAGATAGACGTTAAAATCAATGGATCAATGGTCTAAATGGAGCCTAAGTCTTGTCTGAAGTATAGCACAGTCTGTTTGTAATGCTAAGACTTGATTGTTGATTTCCCTCTGTAGTTTAAATCCTTGTATTTTTGCAAGTACAATTGTACTTGCAAGTACAATTGTAAACTGATCATTCATTCTTGCAACTTGGGATTCCAGGCGAACCATCCACTGAAAATTATGAAAATTTGTTTTGCATCATCGTTTTGAATGTTCCATGTGGGTTTGTTGACATGGCAATGGTAAAAAGTTTCCTTTGCAGCCTGCAACTAATTGCTTGGAAGTTGCATTGTGTGAAGCCAGCCTAAGGGATAATCTGGGGTTGCAAATGTTACTGCCATCATCAGGATAATAGCCTTTTGCATTTTATTCTTTGTTTTATTCTTTATTGCAATTGCTTTATTGAGTAATTGCAATCTAAACCTCTGAATTTTATTTTATTTTTTCTATTTATTCTTGTCATAGCTGTTGGGTTTTTCACATTGCATTTAAGCTCCTTTACAAATAGCGACATGAGCAAGTTGTAGTATGGGTGGTCTTTGGAGAGAAGCGGAGCTGTCAGCAGGATTAGCCCAAAATGGGGGAGTAGTTTGACAGTTCAATTATAGAGTGGCTTGGCTTCATTAGGCTTTCTGATGATGCCAACAGAAAATACAGACAAAAGTCCTTAACAGTTTGTCCTTATTATTGTTTTGCTATGATTTTTTTTGCAGGACTTTTTAGTGGCACTGTGACGATCCTAGCCACATAGCCTGGTTACAGCCTTGGGCACTATCGTTGTTATCACTGCTGATTGCCTGTGTGTGTTTGTGTGTGTGTGTGTGTGTGTTTGTGTTTTGTTTTTTTTGTTTTATGGCTTTTTATGTTTGTGTTTTGTTGCAAAATTGCTTTAAGTAAGGACAAACATCAGAGTAAATGAAAACTTTATATTTCTGAGGCATAAATGTCATAAAACATCAACTTTGATGGGCCAAAAGAACAATAAACGCATTAAACAATAATAAAACATTTTCTCAACCTCCAATCAAAGCCTCCTGTAAACATTTCACTGACACTAAAGGCATATTATTGTAGAAAATGAGAATAAGGCCTGTGTGGGATTTGCTGTTCTTTAAATCATAGTTATGGTTTGGAAAATTACTCTCACGTCTCCAACAGCCACTACCACTATAATTTAAAATAATGTCATACAAAAATTTATTTTGAAATAGCAGGATCAAATCAAGTCACATAGTATACCACTTTATAATTGCCATTTAAAGACAATATACACCTCACAGATGTATTTTCTACAAACACTTACTGTCAGAGTGTTCTGTGGGATTTTAAAATGGTAATCAAGGTTGTTTTGTTATCAGAGAAACGATTTAAAACGTCATTTAAGTCTGTAAATGGCCTTTACCCTCAGATATTTTTCCATCCTACAGTTGTCGGTCACCTCAACATCCCGTGCTGCCTTCATGCACTGCCTTCGCTGGGGCGCTTGGTGCCCCTTCCAGGAGTCTGCTGCTGACTGGAGGGGTGAAGAGATACAGCTTGCCCTGCAAGGTGGTGCAATGCCAAACCCTCATGGAGTCATGGTCTACAGCACAGAAATGTCTGCGAAAGCTCAGAGCCCGATGCGACAGGCGTCTCCAAGCAAAACCCAGGTAACACAACACTTTGGAGAGGAACATTTCTCAGTCAGAGCTGTTTCCCTTCATGCAAAAAGACTTCAAATAATATTTAACATTATCTAAGCTGTCATTTTGTTTGAAGTGGTACACATCTACCAGCGTCTTAGCAAAACGTCTTGCTACCCTGCGTGCCTAAAGAGGATTTGTCAGTGATAATGGAGTATTTTTACATGCACAAGATATTAGATAAGTTATCTTCTTTGCCATCCAGTGTCATCTAGAGTCAAATTCAGGTCAGTCAGTCATGCTGAAACTCCTCTATAGCTGCACACTATCAAACCACATCACTCCTCTATACCTTTTACACTATCAAGCTACTGTATATCACTTCTGGACATTAACCTCAAACTTCAGTATCTAATTAAAAACAAGATGTAAAAAGTTGTAACATTGTGATAACTTTGACTAAATCTTCACACCTTTGCTGTGAGTTTTCACACAACTATTGGAAAGAACTACAGTCATCGCTGGAAGTGTCCTTATGGTGTCTGCCTTCCCATTCATTGCGGTTGCGAACTTCCCTAATAGAATCTGTTCTTGTTCATCCTCCAGTTGAGAGTTGTCTTACGCGTTATGCTCTTTCCTTTCGTGGGCGACTTGCAGGAGAAAGATGAGGTAAGGTTCCGCCTGTCGTCCAGTCTACAGAAGAAAGCGTCCAGCCCAAAGGCATCTCTGAAAACCAAGCAGGAGGATCTATCACGACAGAGACGAACCCCCTCGTCACCCTCACAAGGTAATTAGTGTTAGATTTATCATATCTGCTTTATCTGTCATTGTACCAGGATCTGTTCCCGTTTCCATAATGGCTTTCTGCGTTCATTTCTTTGAAATGAATAACATGGTGAACTTGGACACAAAGTTTTGAAGCAAGGTTGTATGAAGTAAGGGGCCCTTAAGGGTCAGTCTTTGTAGTTTACATTTGATATTGAAGCCATGTTAAATGCACCCAAGTCTTTGTTTCTGCACCAAAGAAGTGTTGTTTACTGGGCCAGAACAAGTGTGGTCTCCTTCTGTGAATGGCTTTGGTGAGCATACCTCAAGTGTGCAGTAACACCCAGGAGAAAGCAACCAAAGTTCTAAGCAACAACCATCAAACCCAGCCTGTCCTCCGTGCATAATGCAGCCCCTACCTCTGCAGTGTTATCTCAATGGCACCACCTGCTCTCTGCATGATTAGAATGCTCCATGATTGGGGTCTGGGGGGATAAAGGGATAAACTCAAAGTGGTGCGAATATCTGGAGAAGACTTTGGCCGTCCGTTATGGCCCCTTGATCTTGAAGAAGCCTCACGTTGCTATCTCACGCTAGCCTCTGCTCAGAAAGAGGAATTGTTACCTGAACACAGACAGGTACATACAGTATTTGCAATATATTGGAACTAGAGAGAAATATAGTATATTCCATCTTCTGTATGTACAAGGGTGTAACTGAAATAGGTTTTTGAAGCCATTCGTGATATTTTTAGACTAAAGTCACCCATACCTAATACTGTGTGCTGATATTTAATGTCTTTAGTTTTAACCATCTTGATACCAAAAAATAAAAGCACTCAGTGTTTCCCCAAAGAAGCCTCTGAAACAGCATTTAGACTAAATTCAATGGGGTTAGATGCACAGTGACTCTAGAAAAACTCTAGAAATTATAATGAAAACTGATTTACATCATTGAATAATTTACATGAAAAGCTATGTGTAAAGCAAAAATACATTTCTTATAGCTGTAGTAAAGATATAACTTCCCTTATATCAGGAATGGATGACACTGACTGCCCAGTATCTGATATTTAATAAAAAGGTCATTGTCAGCTTGATATATCGGCAAGCCAGCGTAATGGTCCAACCATGGTATGTACAGAAGTCTTACTGGCCAGGTGCTGCTCCCAAATACCAAGACATTTTGGATTTTATTATTCTACTGTTCCACAGTCCCCCAAAAACAATATATCTACTGTTTTGCCTCTGCCCCTTTGATGATA
This sequence comes from Holocentrus rufus, assembly GCA_900302615.1. NCBI lineage: Eukaryota > Metazoa > Chordata > Actinopteri > Holocentriformes > Holocentridae > Holocentrus > Holocentrus rufus. The sequence continues at coordinate 18,967 of OMLF01043881.1, forward strand.
AGTCTTTCACGGTGGGGGAAGCTTGAAGAGGCTTCCCAGTAGAACAAAGTTTTGATTAAATATGCCACATTGTACATGGAGCCAAAGATAAATGATGTGCCGCAGTGTGCATCTCTTATTGAAACCCAAACTGCTGATTTGTTCTGTGTCTGTCATTGAATTGATTAAAAGCGTAGTAAACACTACACACAGCCACTCAATCCCGGCGACAGCAGAAATAACTTGAGTGGACCCCAGCCGTATACTTGATGATTTCCATCCTAATGACGCTGTTAACTTATCTTTGGAGAGAAGAATGGTGTTGATCAGGGGCTACTTC
>OMLF01043887.1:2193-22108 GCA_900302615.1 Holocentrus rufus
CTACGCAGCACGCAGCAGCAGTGATGGGAGCTGGTTCAGTATAAGTGATAAAGCTAGTTAAGCTATATTCTGCTGTAGCTTAGTGGCAGTTCAACTGTATTCTAAATTGGGTATTGCTTTTTTATTATTTTTGTCTTTTTGTATGATTAACTGTTGCGACGACTAACTATTTCTGGCTAAAAGAGGATGAGAATAGGAATTGCATTTGTTTTTTAACTTATTTGTTTACTTTTTAATTTTTTCTCTTCTTGATTCAACTCTTTTGACCCCCTCCACTCATTTTTTCTTTCTTTTTTTTTTCTTTCCTCCTGGTCGAAGTGAAGCAACAGTGTGGAGATTCTAAACTGGTTTACATCCAGACTGTTGTCTCTGGAGGACAGGTATCTGAGTGGAAATGTAGAAGTGATGCGCATTACTTACAACAGAACGTTTTGCACTGGCGCTTCGTCCAGTAATGAGCTCTGACAGGGTTATTAAGACATTTTTGGCAGGCAGCGACCTGCATTTGGCCTTTTCAATCCGTGCACTTTGTTTCAAGCTCAATAAAATGTTCACATTGTAATCAGTGGTATGATTTGCAGTGATGTGATTCTATATTGTATGACAGTGCAGATGTAGTCACCTGAAGAAAGCTGTTTGTCAGCAACTTCAGTTAACTACAGTACAACCTTTCTGATAGATTTACTGTAGTTCAACTTCTTTAAATTACATCTGAAAAATGCAACCACTTTTAGTTTTAATTTTATTTTTTGCATTCCTTTTTCAGTATTCATTTCCTCAAAAACAAAACAGAAACACAAAAATCTGCTGACTTTCTCTCTCTGACGTTTTCATGATTACTCTTCACTCAGCACAGCTATAAACCAGACGTGTCTGTAGACAATCAGAGCAGATACCATAAAACCTTTGTAATGATTTGTAGAGGTTTGTCCTTAAGTCACATGGTACGAGCCTATCTGTGTTTATGTCAGCCAGTCTGTGAATGACCTCTGACCTGCTGCACTCACCTTCAGTCCATCACTGGGCAGCCGATAGCCGAACCGTGCAGGCAGGTCATCAAAGTTCCCTGTTTTGTTGTCGAAGGAGTACTGAAAGATGGAAAAAAGGTTTTATGAGTTTCCATTTAAGACTTTTTTTTCCACCAAGGTGACTGCGGCTAAATGTGCATCTAAAAAATATTGTATCAGGGAGTTAGACTTATAATCAAATGAGATATAAATATATTTTAAAAGATTTACAAAAGAAACTAAAAAGAACATGCAGTATTTTGTGTGGGCTGCACACAAAAAAATCTATTTCATTGATTTTTAATTCAAACTGCATCGTCAAATAATTATACACATTCTAATATTTATAATTATTTTGTTTAATTGTTATGGTGACATAGTCTCTGTATATACATATGAAGAACTCACAGCGGTGATGTCAGCCTCTACAGGCAACAGGTTGAGGAAGGCGAAGAGCTGTACAGTGAAGATGGTGTAGATCTGCGTGGCCGACAGCATCAGCATGCCCAGGGACAGAAGCATCTTGGCATCACGTTACGACGCTCAGCAGCTATGCCACACGCTCACACACACTCACATGCACACACAACTGCACACACCGGCCCGCAGAGAGACCCCTGTACACCGCCTGCTGCCGTCACACCTGCAGACACAAAACACAACGAATCTCAAAGCCTGCATGAGCATACAAATCCACTTAATCAAGTAAAGCTAGATGTATAACTTAAGTACAAAGTCTTGAATTGAAAATAGAAATTTCCAAGAACATATAAAACCATGAGGACATAGCAAAGCAACTGCCAGTTGTTGCTGGTGTCTCTACACACGTACACAGAGGTAAAGTGATCTCGCACACAGGGAGTAAGTTCTCTTTTTAGATTCTCCACTGGTGCCTGTAGGAATTGGTTTTATGTTGTTTTTTTTTGCTTGCCTCCCTTCACAGGGAGGTCAGAGGTCATGATCAGCTACAACACAACTTCCCTGCAGCTGCTGGTTAGTCTGTTGCTGCAGGACGACACCTCAGCAGGACATGCGCTTGTTGTCCTGAGGGTCTTTGACTTGCACCCTGCAGCTACAGGATGGCCTCCCTGCTCACTGCACCACCCTGCTTCCTATCCAGCACTGCTGATACCAATATTCAAGCCAAAAACGTTTTGCCTAGCCGAAGGGCTCCTTCACAAACTGCCACTTATTAGGAAACAATGGCTCGTGAAGGAAGACACACCAGTAAAAACACTGAAAAATTCTGAGAAAGATACTGCCTTCAAAACCCCCCAGTTCTTTCTCTTTAGTGTTTATGGGTCCTATTTGATAGGTTATGCAGACTACTTGTGAAGTGCTGTTCAATGTACACATATACACGCTGAGGTATATAACTTGAGAGATGAGATCATTCTTTCCTGGATTCTGTTTCCGTCATTCTTCCCCCTTCCTCAATAAAAAGAAAGAATATGCCAGGAGGGGAGTGCACGCTCCTTGACGAAAAGAAAATGGATAAAAAATGAGCAGACTAAGGACTGAGGTTAGTCCTCTCAGTCAACATTTTCATGAGTCTATTACCTAAGCCCATCATGAGGCCTATCTGGCTGTGACTTGACCCACCGGCTCCAGCGAGGCTGCATGTTCACAGTATGTGTCCGGCCTGTGGGCCAGCCAACAGCCTTGAACAGACAGAAGTGGACTGCAGGCCGAACGCCACAGACTACAGGGTGCGAGCACACAAAGGCCTTCAGATGTAAGAGGAGCATGTGATCAGGTTAGGAGAGAGCAGGACCTATAGGCTTGCACAGCTACAGGTTAAGCCTGCTGTTAGACCACTCTGCCATGCTGCCAAGCTGAAAGGTAAGGGAGTGATGTGTGAGGTTGAGATCAGCCTCTCGTGTGTGTTGATAGAAACTAGAAAGGATTTCCAAATCAAATCCATATTTTATGAGTTAAAAGATGTCGTTGTTATGCAATTCACAACGACAAAGGCCTCAGAGAGCCAAGCCCAAAACTTTATTAAGCTAATATTCCCATGATGTAATGAAGCAATACAATCCAGAGCCTCGCCTAAACAGACAAAGACAGTGTTATTCAGAAAGCAAAGACAGACATCAGGAAAACAAAATCTGGAGATAAGATGACTTTGCTTGTGTTAAGCTTAGGCTAATATTTATGTACACTGTCAGCAGAGCTGGTGACTACAGCAGTCACTTGGTTGAATTAAACCTTGTGCCATTCCTTACAGTCTTCTGCTTTACCTCTTTATACGCATGCTGTGGTTGTGAGAGGACACCAAGATGAGATGACCTACTTCTAGCGCAGATCTGCACACCTGCTTTGCATTCTAATGTCCTTTTCTTCTCTTTCTAAAGGATGTGTTTAAAACAAGTGCAAAGCTGAAATATTAGACCAAATATGTGCAATGGGAGGTTATTGTCACAAAGGCTGATGGATCTCTGAAATCACTAACTGGACATTATTATTTTATTTTAAAGATGTTTGATACCTGTCAGAGTAGCTGATGAAATATACAAATTTATAACCAAGAGACAAAGTTTGCCAGTACTGCCTGCCACTTAGTGTTGATTTCCTGGTGCTGAAGTTTCGCTGCTGGGAATATTGCATCATATGTGTGCAAGTTTCACTCAGGATATGAATCTGTCTTAACTGGCCAGTGGTATTGGGAAAAAAACAGCATTAAGTAGTTCATTTTACCAGCCAGAAGTTTATGGAAAAAAATGAGACTCTAAACTGTGAGTATTACCAATATGGATTTCCCAATCAAATGTCCTGCCAATCATTTTATGGTCCACACGAGCAGCCATCGAGGGTTTCACATCAAATCTGTAAGTTCAAAGCACCGCTGTAGCACTCACTGTCACCACAGCAATGCCTCACATCTGCCTAAAAGGAGAGCAAGGCTTGTTACGTAACTTTCCATCCCTACTGTACCACTGATGTGGCCTTATCCCACAACACAAGCCTTGAGACACTGAGCACCTCTAATATAGCATGTGGCTTTGCAAGGGTGTAACCTAATTTCTCAGTCGGATCAAAAAATAGCTCTGAGCTGCATGCTGCTTTCACCAGTGGAGCCCATTTAGAGTCTGTTTCAAGTCTGTGTAAGGACCCAGCCTTTGAGTTACAAAATCATCAGAGCAGGGTTTGGAAAGGGGATGCTCATCAATGTGTCACCCCGAAAAATGACAGTCATGAGGTCTTCAAGCCGCGCCCTGACCAGATTTAATGCTAGTGTCATGATGTCAACTGCGATTGAATTCAGGAAGGAACTGCATGATTTGCACACTTCGAAAAGCCTGGTCGAGTTACAATCATGAACCGTTATAGATGAATGTGAAATACTATTTAACCAAACTCTGTCTATTACACTGGAAATGGAGAAAAGCTACTTCTTTATAACAAAAATAGCATCCGCACTAAAGGGGAAGTGAAAGCAACACATCACACACGACAGCTGAAAAGATGCTGAGTAACTTATCCTATGACAACATTTCTGACTTGAGACACACCTGCAATTTGAGCAAACGGTGAGCTAAATGAACGATCGAGCGGGATTAAAGGTTATGGTTTAGGATTAAAAATAGGAAAAACAGGCTCACCGTGTTACAGTCAGTTACCATGAATTAGAAAATCTTACTTAATCACGCAAAATGCACATAACTAGGTTACGTGACAAACAACCCAGTAGTTCCAAATCTAGCAGACAGCACTGACATTGAGCAGTTTGACATATAATCACAGGGTTAACAATTAGAAAATCGTGTGGTAGCGTGTTTAAACCGACATATATAAATATATAAATGGACACCCTAAGGTGGGCAGCTTCGGAAACGGAGCGTCCTGTACCCGAGCTAGCATGATGCTAGGCTAACTAACTGTTAGCTGCCTCATCGTGAAATCTTACCTTTAAACCTGCCAGAAGTTTTGTCTTGTCTGGGAATTTAGCCACTGGCACTGACATCACCCTCTTTCACTGTATGTGTAACGGAAGATATACAACGGCGATGATTTGGGAGCACTTCATTCCGTTTAGACGGCGGATCAGTACGACAGAGTATCAACATTAATCCTCTCGCTAGCTTCTTCATGTGAGAGCGCAAACTTCCGCCACCTGCACGCGCCCCCTTTACAAATACTTTGCTACTGATTGGACGAATAACCAGTCAATCATCTTATTCCGGAAGTGGTTCCAGACGTAAACATATCCACGTGATGGTACAAACAACCATTTACTGCCTTTTACAGTCACATGAACTGCATGGACTGATCTGCTAGCCTATATTTACACCTTTATTACTGCTGGATGGCTTGTTTTGTTACCAGCAGTAAGGCAGGAAGTCTAGAGTAACCTCACAAAAGAGATAAAACTTCAAGTTTAAAAGTATACACTTGCATCTACGGAGGACCCAGAGAATCACCTTAACGGTTACTGAGCAATTCATTAATTGATTAATTGATATTTAACTTGACAAAATTAGGTGTTAATGAAACACCTTGCAAGTGAATAAATCAGTCCATCAATAGATGAAATTAAAAAAGGATTTGCAAATTGGCAATTTATTAATAAATAGATCAAAGAAAATAGATTAATAAATTTGGGACTCCTTTTTCCATTTGCCTTTTACTTTACCATTTGCCTTTTCATTTGTAAATGAATAAATCCATCGGCCAATAAAATAATGAATAAATCAATCAATAAACAGATTTTAAAATGCCAAAATATTTGAATTTATAAATCAATTTGTTTCTACAGTTATTTAAAAGGAAATATATTCCTTGATTCATAAATCCATTTGCCAGTCCATTTCATATCATATCAGTGCTTACAGTTTGGAAAGCATATATGTTTTATTATTACACAATATCTATCTATCTATTTATCTAGATAAATAGATATATAGATGGATAGATATTCTTATTCAGATTCTCTCTAGCTGTGCTGAGATTTGTGGCACATAGAAAATGCAAAGACAAAATCCTGAGCAGCACAAATCAGCACAGCCCACAAGAGATCATGAAGAGTTAAAAGACTTAAATTACTATTTGGTCCCAGACAAGCCTCACGAATAAACCCACAGATGGCAAAAGACTTTGTAAGGTCAAAAGCAAATTATCTATGCATTGTAAAACTTTATAACAGAATTGTAAAATTCTACCAAATAATGTTTAAGCTGCTGTTACATTCCTGCACCACAATATGGGATCCAACACTGTCAGGATTGTATCAGGGGCTTCATTCCCACTTGGCTCACTCACAGTAAAAATGTAAACACTTGTGGTACTGTACCACCTACAAAACAGCATATTTTACAAGACTGATCATTTTCGCACACTTAAGGTTTCATTTTTGAAGAGAATTTTCCACCACACCTAGTTCATAAAGACTTAAATGTAATTAAATTGATAAAAAGTGTTTGATATTATGATCATTCAGCTCTGCCTGGTTTGTTTTTCCAGTATATACCTCTGGATCTTTATCTCAGGCTTTAGTAAATAAGTAATAGTAGGAATAGTAAATAATAAAACATTATAATCTAATTGTAGTTCTGCGTACATTTTGTAACTTTTAAAGTTAAAGCATGACAGTTAAAACTGTCATGCTTTGAGAAGACACCCAAGCTCTATGGAGAATAACTTAAACTGGGAATTCTGTAAGCTCTGTAATGTTTTCCTCAGATATTTTACAACTATTCTGATGTCGCCTGAACTTTATGACTATGATTGCAGACATGTGTGGCGATGGTCTTGCTGCTGTGTGAATAGGCAGTTTAGATGTGCAGATGACTCGAAACTATGTCCAATTCCAGGACTGTGACACTATCAGTGTCACATTTGACAGAGGAGATAAACATGGCAGTCATATGCCATTGTGCAAAATAATACCTTTTGGAATTTGTTTTCTTTTGTGTTCACAGTATATGTACAGTATGTCCAAGACAGCGAGATAACTTCATAATGTAGGTATTCTGTACAACAGGGCCAGCTGCACACTTGGTTTGCTCCTTGCATTTAATCAGAGAGAATTTTGCCCAAATCATGTTATCAAAAAAACAGAGCTGAGTTCACTACCTCTTAATTTCATTTCTATAGTTAAAACCATATAACTCATAATATGGTGATTTTCATGTTTTAACTTAAGGTGAAAAATTCCATGTTTTCCTGCAAGTTGAGACAATTCTCTGACCTCTGTTGCTTATGAAATTGTCTCGTGATCCATTGAATAAACTAAAAAATGCACTGCTTTGGACCTTAAAATGAGGCTGTGTGTTTTAGCTCCTTGAAAAGTTGATATTTTGCAGATGCTAGGTTTTCACTTAAACTGATTTATCAAAAACACAAACACACAAACATTTTTTTGACTAGATTTGATTTCAAAGCTTCATCTAATTTTGATTTAATATGGTTTGGTCCTGCGTCCTTCTCTGCAGAAAAGTGACCACTACAGGAAAAAGGGATTGTCAGACTGATTTATGAAGTGTTTGGCAAAATGTTGTTTTGAATGCAGAACTATGCAAAGTTGGAAATTGTATTTGGACTGGAGATAGCCTCGACTCAGCAATCTTATCTTTCAACAGTAAGGAAAAGCAATTGATCTTTGCTCATCTTATACTGCAATGTGTTACTGGGTGTTATCTTGTTCAGTGAAACTCCATTACTGCTCCCTTTATTTTCAGTCCTGTCCTCTCCATAGGATTACTTCCATGTGCAACTGTCAGACAATAAGCAGTATTTGAAGCCAAGCTATGATGGTGCAGCCCTGCAGGACAGCTGGGCTCTGTGTGACTCGGGCATCAGCCCTGGCAGTGCCATCCGGTGCCTGATAAACATATCAAGCGTCAGAAAGATTTAGAGATTTTCAGCTATATTGGGATTTGCAATGAATTCAATCTACTTACAATGATGCAGATTGGGAGAGGATACAAGAGTGTGTCCTTGCTTTATACTGCAAAAGCTATTTTTAAAAAATGTAAGAACACCGATTTGATTCAAGGGCTTAGGTTTAGTTTATTTGCACAAAATGGGGTACCTTCTTAGTTACAAAAATAAAAAAATTCTTATTGCTACATGGCTTCATTGTAGTTTAAGAAGCGCTTTCTCAAGTATCCATATAAATAAAGGCTTAATGCTTTTTGCATATACATACAGCATATATAAAGGTGCCAGTTTAATTTTGCATCAATCTATTCTGCTGCATTTTGATTTAATTGATTTGATTTATTTTTGTTCAGCATTTCTATTTTTCAAAGCTTTTAAGTGACGTGACTATAAGCTGCCCCTCTCCCTGTTCTGTATATTCATCATTTATATTTGAGTTAGCAAATGTGCTACTCAGGATCTCATATAAGGATATATGTAGAGCAAACTCTTCAAATGTTTTATGAAAGTGAGTGTCAGTCTGGTACAGTGAGATGATTTTAGACGTTAGACTGGGATCTGAGATGAAACAACAACATGGGAGAGGCAGCTTGGTGGGGAGTGAGTTTAGAACTGTCTGAGATCTTTATTTTGTCTTGCTGACGGAAGACGCTGTCACTGCCAGTCAAGACAAAAAGACCCCCACTGGGACGCATTCCAGGCCCATCTCTAGGCAACCTTGCATAAAAGTTGACAGTGTTTGTGTATGTGTGTGTGTGTGTGTGTGTCCTTGTACTGTGTGGGTCATCATGAAGCATCTGCTCATAAAAATACGTGCTTTCTACCAGGGCTGTAATCCTGTAGTAAAACAAAATTCAAGCATATATTCTTCTCCACCTAGTCGACCTTAATTTCTTTGTTCCCCAATATTTCTTTCACCTGCATATACATAGGACGTAATGGTTCTCAAAGCTTGAATGTCTTGATTAGTCAAAATCCCCTGCACTGATTAGCTGGTTGTTGAAGGGTTTAGCACAGAGCTTCTGCAGAAAGATTTACAGATGGGTGAAATATTAAAGGAAAAACCAACATAAAGTGTGTTCGTAAGGTGTTGGGCCAATGCAAGCCACCAGAACAGCTTCAATGCACCTTGTTAGAGGTTCTCCAAGTCTCTGGAACTCTACTGTGAATGGGATAAACACCATTCTTCCAAAAGACACTGTACAGTACACGAGGGCTCACTGAATTCTTTGATGAGGACGAAAATGATGTAAATCATAAGCTATGCTCTTCACACCACATCTCAACCCAGTCAAACATCTATGGGAGATTTTGAGCCAACATGTTAGACAGTGCTCTCCACCGCCGTCATCAAAGCACCGAATGAGGGAATATCTTTTGGATTAGTAAGGATAACACCCGACTAAGACACTTTATGTTGGTTTTTCCTATAATTTGTCGCCTGTCTGTATATCTGTATTGATTCTTAAGAGGTTCCTTGATGATTTATTTTACATTTGAAAAGACAAACACACTGTTAGACCTTTAATAGGTCTGGTTTTGCTCTGGGCTGGTCTCGGTCTTGACTTCCATTGGACTCTTGGATTTCTTGACTCAAACCTTGCACTTTTCTCCTGCATGAGTATTGCTGGATTACATGAATAATGTCTGTTGCGTATGATCCAGGAATTGCAATTTATTAAACGGCTGTGCTCACTGTATGCTGCTATTGGTCAGAGTTTCAGCTTAAGACTTAAAATATAAATGCACGTAAAATGTGTATGTATGTATGCTGAGAAAAATCCTGGTTGCCACAATCCATCGATCCTCCCCACAGCTGAAATCAAAGCAGGAAAACAGCTTTTGATTAAATCCATCTGATCTTGATATTTTGTTATCCCAATATAGACATTAACAGATGACAAGGGCAGGCACAGTTTCTAGCTTACTTCCAGCCAACAGGGAAGTGAATCTATTTCTAGTCTTGCAGCCGTCAGACCAAACAATATCAGTGGCCTTTAACAGTAGATGATAATACATGGAATTAACCACAGAGTGGCAGCAAACCCCAAGTTAATTATATGATACCAAGGATTCAGATAAGAGGAAGACAAAAACAAGGCTTAACTGTGGAATGCTAAGTCTCCAATTCAGTGTGATATATTAAAACTAGAATATAAAATATGTAATACTGACTTTAGCAAAAATTACACTTAAGCAACAACAAAAGATGCATGCATACTAGTGGCAGCACGCTCAACAGTCTATAATATAGTACTCCTTATTGTATGTTATTGTTTTCATGGAACATTTGACACATTTTGTAATACTGTCAAACATCAAACAAAGATACAACTACACATGAACATCTCTCTCTTTCTCTTTCTTTACATGTAGGCCTAGAAATACATAGGTTTACACATGGAGACATCACACACCTCATAGACATATAAAGACAATATTAACCAAGTGTTTACCTAAGAAGCTTGCACCATGATTAACATCTAAATAGTTAAAGGCAATATTTTTTTATTTATTTCATTTTATTTAATTTTTTATCTCTTGCTTGCTTCTAAAGTTGGTGATTCTACTGATTTCTACTGAATCACTCACTTCAGGTCACCCTGGATAAGAACAACAGCTGAACAGCAAAATTGTAAATGTATGCACAGAGAATATTGATAGCCAAAAAGCAATAGGGCAAAATCTGAATAATGGATTAGATACTGCAAGGTTAATCCCACGGGTTGTGATACTCTCCTGTCCTGAAATAATTCCCACTGAAGTGCCCCTGAGCTCGACTGCTGCAGGTCTTACCCCAAAGCAGTCATTTTCAATCCTGGTTCTCTGCATCTTGAACTCCAGTCAGAGGTTTCGTTCTATCCATATTATCAGAGACTATTTTCTACCTGGGATGCAAGGTGAATGCATCCGAGGAATAGAAGAATAGAACAGAAGAGCTGAAGTTCTCCTGGCTCTGATGACCAGGTGTGAAACCCACCTGCAAAGACGGAGACATGCACTTATAGCGGGAAGGTTGCTGGTTCTAATTCTGAGTCGGGAGAGTGAATGAGTAAAGATCTTCACTCCCACAGCAACTGCCAACAGGATGCCACTGAGCAAGGCACTTGGCCAACAGTGGAGGCCTGTGTTTGTACTGGACAAATTCCAGGTGTAAACATGAAGTAAGGTGTTGCTGGAAAAGTGTTGACACTCCTTAGATAAAAGAAACTTGTAAAAAGGCATTCCCCAACACACCGCACCACATCAGCCCATATACCTTCCCTCATTTGTCCTTCCTTCATGCATGTTTTCTAGATGGAAATGCTAAAATCAAAATAGGTTGTTAGAACTAGAATGTGACCTTGACTTTGTGCATAATAATACCTGTATTGTGGTGAAGCTCAGTGAGACCTTTAGCTCTATTGGCCAAAGGTTGATATGCAACTCCACCCAAGATGACTCATCAATGGAAACCCATTTTGTCATTTAATTGTGTCATGTTGATGCAAAATTGTAATATTTTATCTCACAACTAGACATAAAAGCTCAGAATTGTTTTTTCCTCACAATCGTGACTTAATAACTTAATATACTGTTGGTGTGGTATTCTTGCATTCTTATATTCTCTTTATTTAACAAATGAAGCAAAACATTAATTAGGCCTGATAGTTTCTCCTTTTCATTTTGCCACTGGGAAGCAAAGCAGCTGCGTGCTGCTTAATTTCTACACTAAACAACATCCATAAAAATGCATTAGAAAAAAAACCTTAAAAAATCCTTGAATGTTCAGCAAGTCATCCTCATAGGTCATCCTTTTTACTTTGGAACTTTCGAGCACATGATGGCAGCATTTGCCACATCAAGCATGGCGACTTCTCAGGTCGATATGAAAAAGCGTCTGACATCTCGCGATGCTTTGATCGCGGTACATCCATGCTGTTGTCGCTCTTGCCCTTACCGCCAGTCTGTAGCAGACAGGCAGAGCAGGATATGCCGAGCTGTCAGTGCACCTCGCACACCAGGATTCGCTTGAGTTTACAGAATAGCATGGAGTTATGAAGGCGAGCATCTGTGTAACTTAACCTAACTTTGTGAGTGAGTAGCAGGAAGGCGCAGGAAGTACGGTGCTTGCTTTTGGAACAGGTAAGAGATAAAATCGCCCACTTAGAGCCGCCCGGCGTGACAGCTTTGTGGAATGGCAGCTCCACGGCCGATTAAAGGCATCCTTAAAAACAAGAACAGCGGGACAAATGTCAAATCGCTACCAGACGAGGTGCAACTAGAGAATCCCGACCAAGCTCCCGGACTCCTGGAAGATGACCAACAGTAAGTTCCAGGGCTACTAACGTGAGGCTGCTAGCCAGGGAGCTAGCTAAACACTTGTTAGCCTCCACTCCCTGTCACGCTAATTGTAGTTGTCTCGTTAGCGTTTAGTTAACAGTGTGCTGTTAACACGGCAACTTTGGTTCTTATGGTGGCTCTATTTTGCAGCTGTGAAGTGGCTTATTATGTCTGAAAACAAACCAGTTGGTGGGTGGAATTTAAAGCTAGCTATTTTAGCTAATTTATCTGGTTAGCTTGCTCACTTGCTAACATCACAGAAAAGCACGTCAGATAATTGCTAATGTAATGTTCTGTTGCTAGGGACTGTTGAAGTGTGTAAGGTTGTGAACAGTTGTGTTTTGGTAAATACAACACCAGGTACTATGACTTCTAGTGACCACCATCAGGCAAAAACACTAACAAAAATATATAACCAGAAATACAGAAGATGAATTTTCTTGAACTAAGAAACCTATCCATAGAGCTTACATCGATTTGGTAATGCTCCCCAATATACTCAGTCGTTCTGATTTATATTAGCCTAAAATAGTAGGTAAACTGAGCTGAAGTGGATATGCCCTCCTCCACATCCCTGGTTACCAGTGCTTGATGTAACATCTGACACTGACAGCTGTGCCAGCCAAAGACAGGCCAACTCTGGCACTGAAGCACCGAGAAGGGTCCAGAGATGCAAAATGCGTTTGGCAAACAAGCCAATAAACAAGACTATTCTCACTGATAATCTTACATCCACTTTTGCTCTGGTTTACACAGTTTGCACGACTGTAGTTCGAACCGCTATTACATCCCCCCTTCACAGATTTGTCATAAGCGTTGGAGCTTGATTTGGATTTCCATCTTTGACTGTGGCAGCAAGACATATTCTCAGCCCCTACAGCTGAGTCTCCTCTCTAGCCACAGGAAGTTCTCTTTGTGTTCACAGTTACTCCCAAACTGAACTACTGGCTCTTTGAAAATGTTCAGAAAGTCATGGTGCAATTTACCAGGTCAAACAACCTAAAAAGTCACTATCTTAATGGATGCTTAACAATTAGAGCTGCAGGATATGAACACAAATATCAAATTGTGATTGACAGATAATGCACTTGTCACATGTGATATAAAGTTTTAGTTTTGAGTCTTACACCTACATTTCCTTTGACGTGTTTTAAATACACGACTTGTCTCTGCAATTGTATATCTTTCATGGGGTACCACAGTCATGCCTTGATCATGCATTATATGACCTAGTATTTATAGTCATGAGGGAGGCTTTTTTGCCTGAAGCATTGTGTGTATTCTAAAATGTAGTTTAAAATGGACAACATGAGCTATCATATTTCAGTACTTACAATGTGGTTAGGGTTAGGGTTGCAGCATTTTATTATAGCAATAACACTATAAAAGCTGATCAATGTATTATTCAGTCCCATGAACAATAGAAGAGACAAGTGTTGTCATCAGAGAACTTAGTTGGAACAATGCGGGTGAAAGAGTACATGAGATAAAAGGGCCGCAGGACAGTGCAGGAGGCCATCTAATCTTAATGATTTGCTGGTTCAAGTCCCATCTCTGCTTAAACCTGCTGACCCTTGGTCTGAGTTAGGTGCCCATGAGCAAGGGTGCCTAAACCCCTATGTACACCTGATAAAGGGCTACATGGACACGTATTGAAAGCTCGTTAAAACTAAGTATCATTTGAAAATGCGTGGACAACAAAGAATGTCTGTAGCTTTCAATATGCCAGTGTGGCTGTATGGGTCTTTGTGAAAATAAACACAAAATGGCCTTGAGTCTGTACAGAACGTGGAGTCTCTCTAGGCTGTCTTATTTACAGCCAGGAGAAATGAACACCACCCACCAGCCAAATGCTGTTAAATCTTTGGCGCTAGGCTGGAAAATCAGTCTACTCTAACAGTAGGACTGAGATATATTACAATATTGTTTATTGCCTTTCAGTAGAATCATATATTGATTACATATTGATGTGAATTCATGATATGCAATATTGTCTGAATTAATGATAAATTGCGTATTCTCAGTACTCACAAAATGAGATCTGAAACAGATTTGGCAGTCTTGTATGAAAATCAATTTTAATTTTTTTTATATTACCTAACAGTTCAGTAAAATAAACAGCAACTTAATTATGTAACATTATTTACTATGTATTAGCATAGAGTATATATATCAATATTGAAGTAGTTTTATATATTATGTAAATAATTTTGTCCGTATGACCCAGCTCAGTCTACCAGCCTCTTGGAAAGTAACCAACTCACCAGAGGTCCTGTTCTGTTTTTTGCAGTGCGATAGCAAAATTTTGAAATTAGCTGGTTAATTTTGTGATTTACCAGCCACTGTGGCTTCCTGACACAAAACTTTTGTTCGCTCCCGTGCCCACAGCTCTGGAGTTTGAAAAGCAGCCCTTTCTGAGCTGCCCTATCAGAAAATAGGCCATAGAAGGATGGCGGTTATTAGTGAATTCCATTCCCAGCAGTGAATGAAGCTTTTTCTGTGTTGATACCAAAATAGTCTTTGAGAGACGAGGAAGTAAGTGGAAAAGAGTTTTCCGGAAGGAGGCTGTGTGCAGCCAAGCAGCAGATCCACAGGGATGAGAGGAGCAAGGGCTGACCGTGCTGTGGCGTACTACCACTGCTAGCTTAGTGTGTGTTTCCAACAACAACAACAACACACACACTTGCCAGCTTGCATGCACACACTCACCTACCTGCACAAATACATACATTGGCAGTACTGTATGTCCAATTTGGCCTGTTGGTATCAAATCCCATGTGCATTTGTGTTTATTATTATTTTTAATCATTTTTTTCAGTTACTCCATTACCGTTTAGTCTATATAGTGTCAAAAATAATGACAAACGCTCATCCGAAGTTACCAGAGCCCAAATTGAGATGTTCAGATTGCTTTGTTAGTCTGACTGGCAGTGAGAAAAAAACCCTCACAGCATTAATTTCATTTTAACATCAATTTTATTATATGAGTGAAGAAAAGTGAGCAAATCTTATAATCTTAGTGACCGTAGTGAAGCTGAAATCAGCAGATGTTTTCAGTTTTTTCTTGATGTGCCAGCAATTGATTAAAGGATTATCGAATAGATTCATTCTCTGTCGATCAGCTAATCGGTTGCTGTAACCTTCCTCCTTCCTGCAGCCTTCGTCAAGTATGTCACAGATTCGGAGGCAGAGACAAAAAGGCTTTATGAATGGACTGTCATTGTGCACACAGGAATTTACCCCATTGTGTGTGGGTTTTTTTGGTTCACATGCTTTTTTTTTGCTTGCCATTGTTTTAAGCAGCAGTGGTCACATTGTGCTTGAAGACAGCTCTGGCTCCTTATGTGCATCGATTGTTTGGCAGGTAACGAATTTGCCGTTTTCCCTCGTTCATTCTACAGTACCAAGAGGAAATCCTGACGCAGCTCTCCACGTTTTCTGCCGCCTAGCAATCATTTACTCCGCCATCTGTCCACGTTTAAACAATTCAGCTTCCTTCCGTAGATTTCGAGGCAGAGTGTGGACTTTGTGCCACGGAAGTCATTACATCAGGGCGACGGCTGTTAGTTACACTCCACAGATTGACACTGAGCATCAAGCTGCTCGCACGGTGCAGCTACTTCACTAGGCATGATACCTGTCTCTCTTTACACCTGCTAGCATCGCAGAGACAGTCATCGGTATTTTCTCACTGTGCATTGATAGAGGAGAGAGACAAATATGTATAAAGAAATACGACTAATTCCCTTTTTTTTTGCATTAGGAAACCAATGATCTTAATATCGGATAAAGAGAAACTTCAATTATCTCCATGAGGAAATTGGAAGTGTGTGGATTAAATGAGAGCTGCTGACAACTTCAATTTGTATACTTTTAAATTATTTTCCCTTAAAAGTTCTTTTACACTTATTCACACCTCCTTGTATTTATATACACTAAAAAGCTAACAACAATAACATTTTCATGTGTTTTAAAGGTCACAGGTTATGTCTAGATCTTCGATTTTACATAAACAAATTGTGCTCCAAAACATGAACACTGCCCACTTTTGTAATGACAAACTTTGGAGTCATTTTTCTCAGTTTCTTTGTCATGGTAAGACATTATAGCCCTCGGTTGCTTGTTTCCCCCCTTGTTCTGTTTAAGGCCGTCACATCTTGTTATGCCGTCAATCACCCGTCATTATCAGACAACATGGGTGTAGGAGCCTCACACCCAGTCATCCATAATTCATTCTGGCCAATGACTGCGAGCCCGGGTGTAACGCGTGCTCCCATGAAACTCTATGCCTCCTCCTGTCTTCCAGTGTCTTCTGAGCCTTTTTTTCCTGACGGAGTGATGGACAGTTTGACTGACAGCCAGTGAATCTGTTTTACTTTCTATAATGTGCAGAGGAAAATAGCACTCGGGCAGTTTGTGCAGGTCAAACGAGGTTAACAATGGGAATAGAAAATCAATTCCATTTCTGAATTGATGACGTTAAGGCTGAAATCAACAGGCTGCTGTCATACCGGCCAATTATTTCAGCTTTTGTGGAAAACCATCAGTTGTGATTGTACCAATTTTGAAGCATTTGAACGAAGTCGAAGAAAGATCTTTTTGTTCTTTTATTAAATCTGAAACCTACTCATTCTAGATCAATTAAGCTACTTGTTTCCTCTAAAAATTGTGAAAAATTGTGTGGAAATTGGTTTAAAAACAAGGATTTGGAATTGATGAAAGTGTGGCGCAGTGGAGTCTATTTAAAAATCTGTTTGATCTCAACATGCCAAGGTTTTTCACAGCCCTCCATCTCACATCCTTTATGGTCATATGAGGCTATTTTTGTTATAAATAGACAGAATTACTTGCCCAAATTCAGCGAACATTTTCATTATTTTACCAGAACAAACTTCTCATTCAGACGACGCTTGGTTACCTCAGCTGAGAAAGTCGACAAGCTTTCCAGCTGCGGATGAACTTGCTGCTGGCAGTTGTTCATTTCCCTCCCTGCTCTTATTGCCCTGATATCTTGTACCAGTGTTGTTTTTCGGTACCTTTCCACCAACCACTCCATCTCCATCTCCATCACGACACGAGGGCCTGTCGGTGGGCTCAGCCCCTCCGAACAGGGGCTAATGGAGAGCGCGGATCCCGACCTCTCCTCACCACTCGTTGAATACGCTACCTGATAGTCCAGCTCGGCTCTCGAGGACGGCTCACTCTATTTAATGAGTTTTTCCTGAAGCCGGATGCACACAGCTGTTAGCCACCCACGAGAGATACTCATCGCCATCTATGAAGAGATACAGCTCTATATTTAGTGCCTTAGTAGTAGCCAGTTCTCTGTTGGTGCTTCCCACAGAGGGAGGCGCGTCATCACTGCATTATGGTTTTTAGTAATGTTTTGTTCTGACTGAATTGGATGGACTTCAGTGGTTTCAAAGGCAGGAATGGCTTTGGTGGATTCAGGACTTGGCTGGCTGCACCCGAGATGTGTTGTATAACCGCAAACAACACACACACACACACACATACAGTTGGAGCAGGGCGATGCACCACTGGCCTGCCAACACCTGACAGCCTGACACACATGATTTCCCAGATGTTACCTCAGAAAAGCTGTTTGGCTCCTTTTTGATGAGGTAACTTCAGAAGCAGTGTTGTGACATCTGAGCTTCACTACAACAACATTGATTTGCTTCTGTCTCTGTTAATAAATAGTGTTTCTGACTCGAGTCCTGGGGCCACATTTTCTCAGGATGTTTGTTCCAGTTAATCAGGTTTGTCCGACAAGATGATAAACATTTTGCTGCTGTCCCAGAAAAGCAGTTTTGTTTTTAAATGTCACAGTCAGACAGAGCCTGTTTGGCCATTTGATACCAGCGGTTTGATTTCCACCAATGCTTAAAAATGATCGTGCAAGAGACACTGGATATCTTAATTATAATAATAAGTGCTGCGAATACCAAAGGAAAGTGTTTGAATGTATATTTTTTATGCTTTTGTTTGACTTGACAGCTTATCTTGCATTTTCTTGTCCTGGTGACGCCCATATCCATAAAAGAATAGGGCAAAATATATTTGCAAAGACTGCATGGTTCAGTAAGGAGGGGAACACCACCAGACAACAAAATGAATAAGTAAGGAAGGGAAATAAAAGCCTCTGGATTTATACAAAGATCAAACGACTCTGGCAGCTTGAGCTTTTTTCCCCATCAGTTGAATGTAAAGTTTCCGCTTCTTCTCTCCTTAACTTGTCAGGTGTTCTTATTTTCCTTTTGAGCAAAATTAACTTATTTCGTTGTTTTTGGGTTTCATTTACTTTGTGGATTTGAAAGGGCAGCTGGGATTAGTGTCATTTTGAACAGGAAGCGGCGATGGAGCAGGCAGAGGTGGAAACCTTATTTCCCAGATGAGGACTGAACCACGTGAGGGATCAGGGACAGTTGTAAGCCAGTAAAAGTGGAATAAAAATGGGAACAATTTTTGAATACTCAATTGTCCTAAATGAGACCGAAGTTTGACCCTTGGCCTCGTTCGCTCCCAGTTGATCAGCGTGAGCTCTCAGCCCCTCGGGATTACCGCGACACGAAAGCTAACGCCGCGTCATTTCCCTGACAGTCCTCAAAATCTGAATCCTGTTTTGGTTTTTATTTATTATTAATATTTTTTTTTTGGTGCTGACTGAAGTGTGGGGGGTTTATTTGTGTGTGTGTGCATGTGTGTGTGTGCGTTCCCAAAATATGCAGTTGTAGTGAAAACTGGGACATATTCGGTCCTAGATTAAATCCGGTCACTCTTGTCTCTGGGGGATGTCTGGGATGGCGTGATGGATGGGTAGTTGGTGCTCACAGGTCCAAATGGGGCACTTATCCCTATTTCTCCCTCTCTCCCTCTTTCTCTTTTCTCTTCCACCCCATCCCAGGAAGAAATCCCAGAAATGGGACGAGATGAACATCCTGGCCACGTATCACCCGCCCGACAAAGACTACGGCCTGATGAAGATCGACGAGCCCAGCACGCCTTACAACAGGTGAGAGGCTTCAGGCGTTTCCATGACGACTGTTCCTATCCATAACAGTATTGACGATAAGTGCCGTAGTCATTACAGTTAACCGCTCAAGTTGATCGCTTGTCGCTTCAGTCTACTTGTGCACCTATAAATCATGGTGAGGGCTTAAAGGAACAGTTCACCCAAAATATGAAAAAAGACATGGATCGATTGCAGTAGGGGTAAGTGGGAAAATGTTTTTGTATTTTGGGTGAACTGTTAAAAATCCGTCACACTGATGCAATGCATTGATAAAAGCTGCAGTTGAGATAAAAAGCAGAAATAACCAGAATCTAAATAACGGTGCAAACAGCATGGTGGGAAATAAACTGCAAGATCCATAAAATGACAAAAGAAATAAAATAGGGAGAGAGAGTGTGTGTGTGTGTGTGTGTGTGTGTGTTTGAGAGCAACTCGAGGCTCCAACTGGTGAGTACTGCCAAGAGCTATCCACATTTCACCTTTACAGCCTGAACGTGCTGGAGGCAGTTACAGCTGCACGTCATCTGATGCTGCAGGCTTTTCCTCTTCAGTGCATCAAGTGATGCATTAACTCCATCCATCGACACATTCGATTTAGGTCAAAAATGAGTCATTGACCATTTGAAAAAAAGCACAAAGTGACCCATAATCATAGAGAATGATCGCTGACATGAAGGTCATTTCGGAA